>JAKSZP010004075.1:0-179441 GCA_022478985.1 Massospora cicadina | reverse complement strand
CAAACCCAGGGTAGTAGGCCAAAAAAGTCCCACCGCCTATGTCCATCTCCTACCCATAGAGACGGTTGATGAAGTCCATAGTTTTGGGAGCCTAAGGGACTTTGATTTGGAGACATCCCACCAGTGGCCCTAGTCAACATTATTATTAGAAATGATCTCACTGAAGGCCAACAGCGCAAAGTTTAAGAATTATTAGAGGAGTATTCAGACCTATTTTTGGCCTCAACCTAAAACTTTGGAAAAATGAAAGTGGTTCTACATCATGTGGAGACTGGGACAGCTCCCCCTTCCAGTCTTTATATTACCAAAAAAGTAAGTTTGAAGAAGCCAAGGTGGTGGTGGAGCTTAAACACCTACTCAAAGCTGGACTCTTGTGCCTTTGTGAAGCCCTTGGGCCTCTCCTCTCCTTCTGGTTCAGAAGAAGGATGGCAGCCATTAAATGGTGATGGACTATTGACAGCTCAACTCTACCACCAAGAAGGACAGTTATCCTCTGCTCTGAATTGATGACTTTCTCTGACTGATTGCCAGATTGCAAAACTTTTATGTAATGGACCTTTTCAGTGGATATTGGCAAGTGGAGCTCGTCCCAAATGATTGAGCCAAGTATGCGCTCATAGTCAATGAAGATCTATTTGAGCCCAAAAGGATGCCCCAGGTCCTCTGTAGCGCGCTGGCCATTTTTTCATATGCCATAATAATATCTTCAGAGACTTGAAGCTATTATGTAATTTTCCTACCTCAGTTACATCACTGTTTTTATAAGCTTTTAATAAAAATGTAGATCATCTTTGGGATGATTTTAGTCAGCTTTAGAAAGCTTTGATTAATATCAAACCTTAAAAGTGCTCCTTCTTCCAGTCGACTATGTAGTTTATGGGACACAAGGTTGCAAGGATGGCATTCAGCCCATACTGGTTAAAGTCAATTTTATAAAAAATGTCGCGCCCTCAGAGACTAGGGATATTCAGGTTTTCATTGACATGGTGTCAAGGAAATGGAAGAAGAGATTTAGATCATCCTGCCAGTCAGGATGCGTGAACACCCAAAAAGCAAGCCAGAATGCCAGAGGCATTGCTGACCGTATGACTTGATATGGAGCTGGGAAATGTGATACCACGAAGTGGTGATGCAACAACAGGGTAAGGAATATCCCAACAATAAACCGCACTGAACCCATTCCCAACTCAGTGGTTCTAACTGCATGAGGTGGGATTACTGAGATAGTTTCGATGAGATTCTTGGCTTGAGAGGCCAACTCATCAGGGGTGATAGGGAGATGGATTCTCTCTTTCCATTGTTGTACATAGGGTCATAAGATCCCCGTGTATTGTTGTCAGAAGTTCATAAGAGCGGGATTGTAAAACCAAAAGTGTCAGACTCGCTAGCCCAATCAGTGATAGAGGGAGCCATGGTGACCAAAAGGATTGGTAAAGTCCACCCAGAGTGCGGTGTGATGGACCACCAGGGAAATGCCATCTGGGATGCAGTCAGAACAGAAGAAATTGATTTTTTTGCAAAAATTTATTTTGAAAGGAAAGTAAGAAAATTGACCAACAATTTTCTCAGTGCCATGCAACTGATTAAATAGTGGTCAATTGGGTAGTGACAGGATGGGATTGGGACCCACAAATTTGACCTATCCAGTGAATTGTTTGGTAATGGGCGGGTTTATTCTTTGGGAACTGACATCACAAAATTTAGCAGTGGTCTGAGTCTCTGTCAGTTTGACCTCAAATGTCCAAACCAGGGCTTGACTACATTTCTGACAGTTAGCATAATAGCATTTGGCCCAACGGACAATGGGAATCCCCCAAGGCCATCCCATATAGGGATGGGTCCATTTGGTTGGGAACAGGTTCAGGACAGCCAACCCGCCCACACTCGGTCATCTAACCATTTGTTCAGTCAACAGCAGCACATCGGGTACAACGCCCAGATTACTATCAGAGGTCTTTGAACCCTCATCAATGACGCCTGTTATTTGTTCTACTAGTTTAGTGATTGAATTGGAACCATTGGGAGATCCAGCCAATATCTCATTCCTCATTCTTTTACAGCCATTCAAATTTTGGGCATCAGCCAGATTGCTGGCCGAATTAGTTCTGACCAATTTTAATTATATAAACTCAGCACAGATTTCACTAATTCCCTGCAACAGTTCTGCTGAGGTAAGTGTGGGTATTGAGGGTGGGATCCGAAGTGGACGATCTGTTACCCATTGCACATCTACTATGTGAGCGAGATTGCCCTGAGTGATGAGAGGTACCGCCATCCTCTTTGGTGTCTTTTTATTCAGGAACAGGAAGATGACCCGATTGAGAGCCAAAGGACATTCCCCAAGAATTACATTACCCTTTCCTTTTTCCAAGGGAGGAGCCCCACCACTGGGGAACTGCACGAGAGCCACATTCTTGTGCGCCTTAAGTAACTTGATTGCCATAATAGTCACTACTTTTTGAGGGGGGCGGGGAGCTTTTAGGGCGGGATATGTGGAAAGCCTCAACCAGGTCCATGCAATTTGTGTAATCGCGCGCCTTGACCCAACTATTTTCATAGGCCGGGTATCCTTTCCAGGACACAAGATATTGGACTGAACGTCGTGACTTGCAAGATGCCAGGATAACCTCTACCTCAGCTTCTTCCTCATTATTGATGATGATCGGTTCCAGGTCCATGGGAATTACACCCTTGAAGGGTGACAATTGGGAAACATGGAAAATTGGGTGCTGCTTCCAATGTGCGGGAAGCTATAAGTGGAATGCCCCATTACCCAATACTTCCTCCACTAAGTGAGGGCCCAAACGCTTACTGGCGAACTTGCGGGAAGGGGTTTGAATTTGCAAATGATGGGTATCAAGCATGATGTAGGAACCCACCATAAAGTCATGACCCAGAAGGTGCTTACAGTCTGCAAATTGCTTATAGTCATCGATGGCTTTGGTGATGTGTTCCCACACTAAGGCTTAAGTTGATTTAATATGGGTAGCATGATCCGTGGCAGCTTGAACCTCAGGTCACAAGCATTCCCTGACTGAAAACAATGGGTTATAACCCAACGTTGCTTCATATGGTGAAAACCCTGTGGATGCATGGATCCCATTATTGTATGCAAATTGAGCAAGAGGCAAGTCACCAGCCCAAGTATCCTGCGCTGCTGTAGCATAGCAACGCAGGTACTGTTTGAGGACTTGGTTAACCCGCTCAGTCTGACCGTCAGACTGGGGGTGATACGCCATGGATTGACAGGGGGTTATCTTCAGGATTGATAGGAGTTCACTCCAAAACTGTGTGGTAAACTGAGTTCCCCGGTCACTAATGATTTCCTGGGGAAACCCAAACATTGAAAACACATGTCATACAAAAAGATGGGCAGTTTCTTCTGATGTAATCGTGGGAGTGCAAGGGATAAAAAGGGAAATTTTGGAAAGTGATCCATCACTATCATCACCACTGTGAACCCATTAGAACAGGGGAGATCGACAATAAAATCTACAGACACCAAGGTCCATGGACCTTCCACCTGCTGTAAAGGGTGTAGGAGGCCATTCTTACTGGAGTGATCCAACTTGGACCTAGCGCAAATAACACAATCAGCTATCCAAGATGGGACCTCTTTGGTCAGTCCTGCACAATTGAAGGTTCACTTGATCAGATTGATGCATTTCTTGTTAATGGGATGTCCAACCATGGGGGGATCATGGTGTGCGCGGAATACTTTCGGGCAGAAGGAGGGGGGAATCCAAACATGAGAATGGAAGTAAATGAGTCCCTCTTTTAAGGAGTATATGGAGTGTTTGGGACTTGAGTGAGCCAACTGCTCGACCAACTCCACGCCCTCAGGGCAGGACGTTTGACCGGCTAACACCTGGGCTAATAACAGATCGTCAGGAGACAATGGGGTGGAGGAAACAATGGAGGGAACAATCGACAGAATCTGAGTGGAAGGAATCATGGTAATGAGATCCACTTCCTCAGGTTCCAAGGGACAGTGAGCAGGGCTATGGTTTATGATTTTGGGAAGGACATTGAGCGCACCTTTGACAAATTCATATTTGAAGTTAAAACTGCACAGGTCCTGATAGGTTTGGGCCTGCCAGTGCGCCAATTTTTGGGGTTTGCGGAAATACAAGAGAGCCTGGTGATCCGTGTGAACCATTAGCTCATGACGAGCACCTTGTAACAGGTATCTCCAATGAGTTAGGGACCATGCAACAGCTGCCAACTCCTTGTCATAAATAGCCTAAGACTGCTCCATAGAGGTAAAATTTTGGGAAAAGTAGGCGACTGGGTGTTCCAAACCATTGTGCTCCTGGAGCAACACTGCTCCAAAAGCTAATGATGACGCGTCGCATGCAACAATATATGGCTTGGTGGGATTGGTGTGTTTTAAAATGGGAGGGGATACAAACACCTCTTTGATTAATTTAAACGCCTGTTGGCATTCATCCGTCCAGTGAAATGGTACATTTTTCCCTGTGAGTGGGTGGAGTGGGGCGGCGAGCTGTGAAAGTGTGATAGAGAACTTTTTTAAGAAATGATGGTTCCCAAGAAACTTCATAGTTGTTTCTGGGTAGTTGGGGTTAGCCACTCCTGGATAGCATACAACTTATTGGGAGGGATTGTGACACTGTCTTTAAGAACCAGGAGCCCGAGGAAAGTAACATCATCCTTATAAAACTCACACTTGGAAGGTTTGAGGAACAACCCTGCCTTATGCAAGGCGACCACCACTGCTTCCAAGTCAATAGTGTGTTGTTTGGGAGTTGAGGAGTGAACCAGAATATCATCAATGTATGCAACAGCACAGGTGAACTGGAGGTCACCCAGTACATTGTCAATCATCTGTTTGAATGTAGCGGGAGCATTCTTCATCCTGAAAGGCATTAAACGAAATTGGAAAATGCCGCGCTTCATCCAGATCACTGTTAACCATTCCTGTCCTTCCATTACCCAAATTTGGTTAAAGACGTTCACCAGATCCAGCTTAGAGAACACACGGGATTTGGCAATTGCCTGACTGATTGTCTTCTCCAGAGGCAATGGGTAGGGATCAGTAACTGTTAATTTATTCAAATGACCATAATCCATGCAGGGATGGAGAGAACCATCCACTTTTTTGGTGAAGACGATGGGGGAGGCGACGGGTGAGGTCTCCTTGAACAACCAGCCTTTTTTCAACATATCGTCCAACCAGGTATTGAGTGCAACTTCTTCCTCCGCTGTATGGGGATACAACGGACAGTTGATGCTCACCAACTCCACGGGTTGTTTGAAACCCACAATTGAACCTGGTATGTTTAGGCAGGCAATCCACCTTTTCCATGTCAAAGATTCTCCAATAGCGCATTAAACTTTCGGGGAAATCAGCTGAGATGCCCACAGAAGTGACCAGGGTAGTGATAGAGCTGGTTCCTTGTATCTTCTTGAGGGTGTCGATTAGAGGGAATTCTCCCTCTGAATGATCATTGGTAAATGACAACATATTAGACTCTAAATGAATCTTCACATGTTGTTGACGCCACCACCTCACACCTAAGATCACCAGAAACACCAAGTTTGGCATAGCTGAAATTGCGATATCAGAAGCTGAACTGGTGGATTGAAAAAGGTACCAGTCGTTAACAATATATGAGGGCTGGTAAGCAGATGAGGCCACCATCACTGAGGAGCCCGCATCCATTTCCAGTTTTAATTGTTGCGCCAACTCAACAAACATAAAATTTCCCGTGGCTCCAGTGTCCACCAGGGCCTTAAAGGAGATGTGATGGGAACTAACACTAATCTTTATAGGCTATAATAAGTAAGCGTAGTTCTTCTTATTGGTAGTTGTGGATGAATCCAGTGATACCGAAGAGATGGTGGTGGGTTCAGGGGAAACCAATGGGCAGATAGCCATGGCAACTATGAGGTAAGTTTTTGAAGTTTTGAGTGTGGCTGGACTAATGTGGACAGAGATAATCTTCTTTTACAACCTGGTTCAGTTGGAAAGAAGGAACCATTGCTGCGCCTATACACGTGAGAAAGGCGTAAATGGCTAAGAATAATGGTTGGTCAATTATGTCAGGCGAACAGCAAGTAAGAATTATACTGGCCTGCCAGCCAGGGTGCCAGAGCACCTGAACGGCGAACCAGAATGCCTGAGGCACTACTGCTGATATGCCGAATATGGAACCAGAGAGGAGTTCCACCAGTATCTTCCAGTGAGTCAGAATTCTGTATAGGCACAAGATAGCGTACCAGATGCTCATGGCCAAAAACCCTGAGGGGTGCAAGAAGGTTGGCGTATAAGGCAGCTTAATTTTCAACATATAAAAACTAAATTTTGGTGAAGGTTCCTTAATGAAAAATTAAAGGAAGAAAAAATTGAACAACAATTTTCTCAGTGCAATGCAACTGATTAAACAGTAGTCAATTTGGGGGAAAAACAAGCCAGGATTGGGTCCCACAAATTTGACTTAACTGGCGAATTATTTGGGAATGGGCGGGTTAGTTCCCTGGAAACTGACATCAAAAAACCTAGCAGTGGGCTGAGTCACTGTCAGTTTGACCTCGAACATCTGAACCAAGGCTCAGCTACATTTCTGACAGTTGGCATGACGGCGTTTAGCCCAACGAGCGGTGGGAATCCCCAAGGCTACCCCACATAGGGGTGGGCCCATTTGGTTGGGAACAGGTTTGGGACGCCCAACCCCCCCCCATGCTTGGTCGCTGGACTGTTTGTTTGGTCTGTGGCATTGCATCAGGTGCAACACTTGATTTGTCAGCAGGAAGCTTTGGAACCTCGTCAATAGTGTCCAGTGCTATTACCTGCCCATTGGGGGTGATGCTCAACAGATTTGGGAGGGGGGAGATTTTTCCAATTATCATGTTAACCAAATTGCAACCGTTGGGCATTCCAGCCAATAAATCAGTCTTCATATCTTTCTGATCATTTAAAATTTAAGTATCAGGCTGATTGCCTCTTGAATTGGTTACAATAAATTTCATTTTGTTGATCTTGGCACAGATTTCATTGATTCCCCGTAACAGTTCTACTGAGGAGAGTGTGGGTAATGGGAGCAGTAACCAAAGTGGGAGGGCTGCTACCCAGCGCTCATCTACCATGTGAGCGAGATCGCCCTGAGTAACAAAGGGTACATCCATCCTCCTTGGTGCCTTCTTGCTTGGAAATGGGAAAATGGACCAATCAACACCCAGAGGACGTTCTCCGGGACTTACAGCACCCAGTTTTCTAATCTGAGCCATATTCTGATCTGCCTCCTGAACCCAGCCAACCCAAACTAGCCTCCCCAGTCCAGAATTTACCAGCCAGCCTCTGACATTGGGATTTGCAATTTCCCCAGTTTTTCCCCATAGATGGCCTGGGGAGTGGGTGGCCTCCGGACCCCCCTCCCAAGCCCCCTACCATGCACCACCTCCCTACAGGCCTCTTCTATTAATCCTACCAGGATTGTTGGGGTTTGAAAGGGGCAGCTTTGGGGAGAAAAGCTGTTACCGAGCGCTCATATATCATGTGGGCAAGGTCACCCAACTGTGACAGAGGGTCCACAGGAGCCTTGGGCCCCCTCTCTGACTGGAAAGGGTGCTGAGCCCTATCCAGCTTCAAGGGCTGATCCTCAAGACTTACACTACCCTTCCCTTTTTTGACAGGGAGGATCCCACCCCCTGGGCATGGACCAAGGCGTAGTTCTTGTGGCGCTCTGGTAGCTTTATGGCCAGGATGGCTGCGATCTTCTGAGATGGGCGGGGTTCAGTTGGGTGAGAGATATGGAATTCCTTGATCAGGTCCTTGCAGTTCATACAATCGCGCACGTTCACCCAGCTGTTCTCATATGAGAGGTAACCTTTCCAGGCGACCAAATACTGGATGGTTTGGCGGGACCAATGGGAAGCTACGATGGCTTCCACCTCCAATTCTGGGATTCCCCAATGATGATTGGCTCAGGGGACAGAGGCCTATCCCCCGTAAAGGGAGTCAGCAGGGATGTATGGAAGACATTGTGCTGCTTCCATCGCGTGGGTAGTCTCAGGTGATAGGCTCCATTGCCTAAATCCTTCTCAACCTTGAAAGGTCCTGAGCACTTGGCCAAGAGCTTGCAGGTGGGGGCTTCATGGGGAGGTTGTGGGTATCCAACATGACAAGGGAACCAACTGTGATCTCATGGCCCAGAAGGCGCTTCCAATCAGCGAACCTCTTATAGTCCTCGATGGACTTTGTCAAGTGTTCGCAGACCAGGTTATGCATCTCGCAGAGTGAGCTCACACAGTCCTTAGCGGCTGGAACTGCTGTGGAGAGTCAGGGACCAATCTGGAATGAGGGGTTATACCCCAAGGTGGCCTTGAAGGGAGAAAGGTTGGTGGAGGAATGGAGAGAATTGTTTTACACAAACTGTGCAAGTGGTAAATCCTTGGCCCAGGTGTCTTGTGTGGCTGTCACATAACAACGCAAGTATTGCTCCAGTACCTGGTTCACCCACTAAGTCTGCCCATGACTGGGGATGATAGGCTGTGGATCAACAGGGCTTGATGCAAAGGATAATCAACATCTCTTCCCAGAACTGGGCCGTGAACTGTGGTCTCCTGTCACTTACTATCTCCTGGGGAAGACTGAACATGGCAAAGAAATGATTGACAAATAAATTCGCGGTCTCCACCGCTGTGATAGTAGAGAGTCAGGGGATGAAGAGTGACAACTTAGTAAAAGGATCCATGACTGTCATTATGGCATCGGAACCACAGGAGGGTGGAAGCTTCATGACGAAAGCTACTAAGACTGAGGTCCACGGTCCCTCAGCCTGCTGCAAATGCAACAATCCCTTTTTCCCTGAATGAGCAGACTTTGCCTGGGCGCAGGTGACACATCAAGAGATCCAATTTGGAATATCCTTTGAGGACCCAGGCAAATTATAGGTCCTCTTGATGATATCGGCACACTTCTTTATCCCTGGGTAACCAACGGTCTGGGGAACATGGTGTTCTTCAATGACTTGACTACGTAGGGAAGGAGGAACCCAAACCCAAGCATGGAACCAGATCGCCCTATCCCATAAGGCATATGGGGTTTTCTTGTGACGCATGGACTCCAAGTCAGCAAGCAGCTCAATTCCTTCTGGGCAGCAGGTTTGGAAAGCAAGGACCCATAGTAGGAGAGGAGTGGCTGGGTCTACATTAATAAAGGACACGACAGGAGGGGCCAAACTAAGGATTTAAAAGGGAGGCGCCACTATCATAAGGTCCAAGGGGTCCTCCTCTCCATTAGGAAACAAGGAGGGGTTGTGGCTGAGCATGTCTGGCAAAAAGTTCAATGGCCCTTTTATGAATTTGTACTTAACTCACAGAGATCTTGATACGTGTGGGTCAGCCAGTGACCTAGATTCTGAGGTTTATGGTGATAGAGCAGGGCCTTATGGTCCATATGAATGGTAACCTCGTGCAGGGCACCCTGCAGGAGATATTACCAATGATTGAGTGACCACGCCACCGCTTCTAGCTCCTTATTGTATATTGGCCAAGCCTGCTCCATCATGGTAAACTACTGAGAGTAAGACGCCGGCGGGTGCTCCACCCCCTCATGCTCCTGCAACAGCACCGCACCCACAGCCACCAATGAGGCATCACAGGTGACTATGAAAGACCAGGATGTGTTGGCATGCCGCAGAACGGGGGCTGTGATAAACACCTCCTTGTTTCCCTCAAACGCTTGCTGGCACTCAGGGGACCATACAAAGGGAATGTTCTTGCCAGTGAGGGGATGCAGCGGGGCTGCCAGTTGAGTAAGAGCTGTAGAAAACTTCCTTAAAAAGATGATGGTACCCAGAAAGCTGCGAAGCTGCTTCTGCATGGTTGGGGTAGGCCAAGACTGAATGGCCTTCAACTTGCTAGGAGGAGCGGAGTACCCATCTTTTAAAACGCGATTGCCTAGGAAGGTAACCTCATCCCTGAAGAACTCGCACTTGGAGGGCTTCACAAATAGCTTTGCCTTGTGGATGGCCGCCAAATCTACTTTGAGGTCCCTGACGTGTTGTTCAGGGGGTAGGGAATGGACCAAGATGTCATCGTTGTAGGCCACCACACAAAAGAGAACCGCAAGTCCCCCAGCACATCATTAATCAGGCATTGGAAGGTGGCTGGCGCATTCTTCAATCTGAATGGCATCACCCTGAACTGGAAGAGACCCCAGCGAGTTTGAATTACTGTGAGCCACTCCCGTCCCCTTGCCACCCTCACCTGATTGAAGGCATTCACTAGGTTCAACTTCAAAAAGACATGAGACTTGGCAATGGCCTGTGCTATGCTCTGCTCCAAGGGCAAAGGATCTGGATCTGGATCTGGAACAGTAATGTTGTTGAGGTGTCCGTAATCAATTCAGGGGCGCAGGGACCCATCCGCTTTCCTGGCGAAGACCACAGGGGAGGCGATCAGAGATGTCTTCTTGACAAGTCAACCCTTTTTTAGCATGTCATCCAACCAACTGCCAAGAGCCCTATCTTCTTCCTCCATATAGGGATAAAGGGGGCAGTTGATTTTGACCAGATTGACCATCAGGTGGAACATCAAGTCATATTCAGAGTGGGATGGGAGCTTGGTTGCCAAGGACATGTCAAAGTTGGCCCAGTATGGAGCTAGACATGGGGGAAAATCTTGAGGAAGGTCAACCAGACTAGGATCCAGTGGAGCGATAGAACTGAGGGCTGTACCCTGTGAAAGGGTTTTCGGCAAGAGAATCTCACCACTCAGCTTGAGGTTTTTAAACCACAAGGAGTTAGTGACAAAATTAATATGAACTTGCTGGCGGCGCCACCAACCCACCCCCAAGATTACAGGATAAAGCAAATCCTGTACCGCTGAAAAATGGTTGGTAAACCCAAAGTTGTGAATCAGAAAATGCACTGGCCGTTGGACATGGCAGGACATCAGAGTCTCAGATGAGGCGCCCAAAATGAAGGAAGCTTCATCCATCACTAGATAAAATGACTGGGCCACGGCAAGATCAACAAAGTTACCCGCCGCCCCAGTGTCCAACAGGTCTTGCACCATGACCACCCCAGACTCCGAGGGAAAAGAAAATTGGAAACAAGAAGTAAGCTTGGTCCTCTTTATTGGGGTGAGCTAATGAAAGGGCACCTGAGGAGGGCCCATATCCCAACATCAGAAGAGCCTGGCCCAGGTCCGCACTGGTAGGCCATTGCTGATCTGGGGTCTCCAACATTTCCTTGCTTCACATAAGTAAGTGGGGATTAATACGCACCACCCCCCCTCTCGCCGAGTGGGGGAACCAGTTCACCCTGGGGAACGATCTCGTCACACTGAGTACCCTCCACCCCTGGGGAACGATTTCCTTACCATGATCTGCCTCATAGCACCAGGGACCCCGCGATTCTGCCTCCTTATCTGAGCTAGGGGCCGGCAGTATCATCAGCAAGGACTCCCTTTTGAGGAAATTCACCAAGGATGCCCCTGGGGGGGAACGCAAAGCAGCTAAACCTGGGCGCTTCCCCTGGATGCGCCCATTGGCAGGAGGAGGCCCCACACGAGGTGCCTCAGTAGTGGTGACAGGACAGGATGGATTGTGCCAGGGCCTGGCCTCAATTGCCCGAGCCACTGAAAAGGCGATCTCTAAAGATCCAGGGAGGGGATCCCTTGCGGTATGAGCTGACACACTGTGATCCAGGGCTGCATGGAATGCGGAGACAGCAATTTCAACTGGAATGGGGACCATGGGAGTCAGGACTGCAAAGGCCTTGATCAAGAAGGCCAGGTATGTGGATGCCTGCCCCAACGTAAACAAGCGGAGGAGGAGCGCTGGTCTTGACTCAGGGGCTTGGAACGCCAAGGTGACCAGCGCCAACAAGGGGGTGGGGTTGCCCAGCTTGGCAGCAGATCAGAGCACTCCCCTGACCCACTGATGGGCATCTCCATCCAAAGCGTCCAGGAGGGCCACACTCTGCTGTGCATCAGAGGGAAGTGGAGACTTCACTCTATCAGCAGTGAGACACACCTGGATCTCGGCCAGGACACCCAGGACTTGATCTTCCACCTCATCGGAGGGGACAGGGGGAACCACCAACCCTGTTGCATTTGCTGAAGGGGTAACACCCTCCACTGGTGCCTGGTGGACCGAGGACCGGTCCAACTGGGCCTGGTGGCAAGCCCAGATGAACGAGGCTACTGCCCAGCAGGAGAAGGCCAGGTCACAAAGGGAAAGCACACTCAAAGTAAGGGCAAAAGCCAATGCATCACCCACCCCAGCAAAGAGGGCGGAGAAGGCTGAAACTAGAGGTCTGTTCATTGTGTCACGGATGCAGCTAAGGAGAATTAGACTGAGCTCCCAGTCAGGGTGCGCGAGCACCCAGTGGAGGGCCCAGAATGCCAGAGGCATAGCAGTCCGAGTGACTAAAATAAGTGGTGATCTACGGGTCATGTGAGGGAAGCAAACATTCAATAACATACCAAAGACCCCCAAGGCAAACCAGATGGTTGCGTTGGGGACAACCGCGAGTCTTACGGGGAAACCCCAGAGGCGGGAGAGGCAGGGAGGATGACAACTCCTCTAAAGGGGCGCGGTTGCTGGCCTTCAGAACCTGAAGGAGAGGCTTGCACGCCCGCAGGAGGAAGTACAGGGACCACCCCATTATTATAAATGTGGGCGGAAGTAGGGAGAACCCCATAGGAGGGGCTGGAACTTAGTCTCCCCAAACAGGGACCCTCAGAGTCCTGCTGGTGAGCAGAACCCACAGTGGCGGGGGCCACAAATGGAGCTGAACCCACCCACGGTGGGCCAGGGACACCTTGGGATTGCTCTCCCTGGGGAGCAAACTTGGCGGACTCATCATTTGAATATAAATGGAATGGTCTCTGTTTAATGGATGTGACGAAATTAACAAAACAGTGGGCTTGCCTTCAGGGGTGGGCCAGATGATTGCATTGGCAATCCGCTGCTGTGTGGCAGGATCGAGTGACTGGATAATCCAGTCTGCAAACATTGGGAAAAGGATCTGGGCAATGGCATGTCTTGTCAGATCAAATGATGGAATGATGACTTAAAACTGTGTTAACAATGGGCGGAGTCCGCAGCAAACAGGGCGAATACACAGATTTTATTTTAAAAAGGCTAAAAAGAATGAACTGACCACTGCCCTTGGTGGGGCCAGTTGCCTTTTAAATGGTTCAATAGGCATAAGGAGGAGTTGGGGGATTGTTTGTTCAGGGAATGGGGAGGGAATACGGTTGGCTGACTCAAAGGGGGGCGAAAAGTGACTCCCAGTTCAGCAGAAGCTTAGAAAAGTTTTGCAAATTTTCCCAACTTCTTGTGACCAAGCCAAATTGATGCTGCTGATCCAGGTTTCAATGACTCAACTCAGCCAATTTGCATGGCTTGGACATTCCAGATTTATCTCAGAAAGCAGGGGTTGACGGATCAGGTTTGATGCAAATTTGAAATGATCCTGCAATTGGCCCGCTCACATGATCTTAACCTCCTGGAACTGCCTTGGAACATTGGACCCCATGATCTGAGCTGTTTGCACCTGGGTTTCTGATCTGAGCCATATTCCAATCTGCCTCCCGAACCCAGCTGACCCAAACTGGCCTCCCCAGTCCAGAATTTACTGACTGGCCTCTGATACTGAGATTTGCAATTTCCCCAGTTTTTCCCCATAAATGGCCTGGGGAGTGGGTGGCCTCCGACCCCTAAGCCCCCTACCGTGCACTACCTCCCTACAGGCCTCCTCTATCAATCCTACCAGGATTGAAGAGGAGGGAAGGGGAGGGAAAGGGGCAGCTTTGGGGAGAAAAGCTGTTATCGAGCACTCGTCTATCACATGGGTAAGGTCACCCAACTGTGACAGAGGGTCCACAGGAGCCTTGGGCCCCCTCTTTGACCGGAAAGGGTGCTGAGCCCTATCCAGCTTCAAGGGCTGATCCCCAAGACTTACAGTCATTGATCTCAATGCCCTGATGGGCACTTACCCCTCTTTCACTTTTTCCTACTAACCTGCTACAAATGGAACAGTAGAATAAGTGAGTGGAACGCTTGTTTACCATCCTCAAAAAATTGCTCACTCTGACCCAGGCCAGTGGAATAAATACCTCACAGTAGCCCTATTGGCATATCGTGTGAGTTACTATCATGATATTCAGATGTCACCATTTTGATCTCTGTATGAGTGAGAGCCATTCTTGTCTCAAGTGTTCAACCCATATTGGAGACCTCTGCTCCAAACGCCTCTGAGATCATGATGCAAATGCTAAGGATTGAGCTATTTCATTGCAAGCTCTAGCTGTTAAGTCCACGGGGACTATCAGTTAAAGAGAGGTATATCAAATCTGTGCCCTCAAGGCAAACCTGCATGAGTACCGCTAGAGTATTTAGTAATATTCTATCACCACTGGCCAGAAGTTTGGGTGCACAAGCTTGATACAATATGGTCTGGGCCATTTAGAGTAATATATCACAAAATCCAGAGTACTCCATAACCTCTGTCAAGTCAGGCTCTGGCATAAATTGAGTCCATTTTAGGTTCCTTCAGACCTATATTCCTCTTTGGCAAGATCTTGAGGGTGCAGTGTTGGTCCTGATAAGTCTCATGATAAATAGAATGGAAATCAAATGGCAGATCCTTTGCAATCCATTTTGGATAATGTATTGCGCAAGAACCTGCCAAAGTTGCTAGAGTCCTGAATCCCAATTTTTCTAACAAAGTCTTGACCCTCTCCTGATCCTCTGAGGCAATTTCTAAAGATCTTGCCAATTGTGGATCGCCTGAACCCACTTAACCAATTGGGACCAAATGTGCTTCAAAAAATCCTTTTAATTTCACTGAATCTCCCCAAAAAACTCCATACTCCCTGTGACTCCAACTCTTTACTAAATTTTATAAGTAACCCAAAACAAAAAAAGAATCTTCGTTTTTGTTCAAATTTTTAGCCTAGTTTATACTAATGATTAGCCTGTTTAATTAACAGTGATTTGCCTTGGTTTAGTGAAGCTATCAAGTGATTTTGCCCTAGGGAAACAATAATCTACTCTTTGATTGCGTTGGGCTATCAGCAACTGATAATTGCATAACCTTTAAAGGACACAGCCTTTGTAAATAAACAAAAAAAAAACTTAACAGTGAGCATGAGGGTTTATGGTCTAGGCCATGTGCCCCTGCTCCCATAGTTGGAACATTTCTTGGTACACAATAGATGCTTTTTAATGTAAAATTGACTCAAGAGAAGTTCAATTCAGGGTATGACAACCTTGGCCCATATACAGGTGGGCACAGACCCAACATTTTTCTACCATTTGATCATACTCCTTTGGTGCAAAGTGTGATAGCCAGGGGTTGTCAATTCCATTTTTACAAAAATGAAATCCTCAAAATCTAACTGCATGGGTGCTTCCTTGATATAAACTAGTTCATCTAAGCGTCATGGCAATAATGCGCTAATTCTGGTACTTTATTGTTATTCTAATCAATAGAATGGCTTAAGTGACCTTGTTTCTTGTTATCTCTTTTGGAGGCCTCTATCACTGTGCTACCCACTTGCTCAGGTTGTGCTGATTAGAAATGGTTGAACAGTTGCAATAAGTCATCTATTTAATCACATGGTGCATCACTGGGCAACATGGAGAGCTTTTCTTAAATATGTGGGACTTTTACTTATGTTTAAAAGTATGTTGATTTTTTGGAAGCCTTAAAGTATTTTTAACAGTAGCTGTTGCTAAGCACACTGGAGCTTTTCTCAGCTTTTTCTAATCCAAAATAGGATAATTATATACATTGGACAGTAATTCTTTTAAATGTTATCTTATTAGCACGACATAAATCAACAATAAGGGCAGATTCTGTAAAAAAATATTTAGGAATATGGAGGTTAATATAGTATATAGGGGATATGGGTTGCTAAAATAGGACTTAGTGTAAAACAGGTCAATCTCATATGACAAGTTGCTTCAATATTACTATGTTGGTTTCAGGGTAAGCATAGTCCAATTCCTTAATCTCTCAATATTCTAGGTTTTTTCCACAAATTGTATTGTGGAGATCTTATTCTACTTAACCGGGGTAGGATGACCAGGGGACGAACATTACAAACTAAAAATTTAACATTAAATAACGTAGCTAATTGATTCAAACAAAACGCCCAGATGAGCGATTAAATGAATCTCATTGAACAAAAACAACCAACCATGTGGACAGTGGAGACCGCTTATTCCTTCATGGTGGAAGGGGAGTGGGGTTCAGGAGACTCATCTTGGGCAGCAGCTATCTCTTCCCTGAGTAGGGTGCATGTCAAGAAGATAGTAAGGATGTCAGGGCGTCTGTGGTATGTGGTTCAATTTCATTGATGATTGGTACTTCCAAGTAATTGTCAACCATAAAAATGGCGGTAATATACTTGGCTAAAGCTTTGTTGGGATTTTTGCCTATATACCCAGCCTGCTAGATTTCCTGGTGTCGCTAGGGAAAATTCCCTAAAGCGAAGTGAATCTGGAAATTGGTTAATTCAAATTTAAGAGGAACTACATTCAGGGGATTTTGGGATACAATCCTGGTCGTATCCATCAGGGATTGATCTGGATGAATATCTAATATCTCATTGGGTGGAGCGGCTGAAGAAATAGGGGCATCTGATAGTGATTAACTATCAAGTGTACCAATTGGGATCAATCAGGTTTCATCACCAACTGATTGGGAATGAGTAGTGAGTTGCGAGGCGAGTGATGCCGCCTGAAACTAACAAATCAATTGGTTGGTGAAGTGACCTGCCATAATGGATAAAAAGTCCCATTACCTAAGCAGGTCGCTAGCCAATTATGGTTGGTTCTCTTGGATTGAGAGGAAAATGTTAGGGACACGTTTCTGACTTTTTCCATTTGAGGTCTCAAGGATGTCCAATGATGGAATCCTAGCCAGGATGGGGAAGACCATCACTGCTGAATCGAGGAAGGGTGATTCAATGGCAACGGCTGCCATTTCATCAAAGAGGTGTCAACTGAGGGCTAGATGGCCAAATCCCCTATATATTCCCTAGGATTCACTATAATAAAAAACAACTATTACTACAAACAACTATTACTACTAAAACATTATTAGTTTTATTGTAAATTTGGTTATAGTTAGACTATTAGCATCCAGTGTGAAGTTCCATCTCAAGGATATTATTGCAGAAGTCAATAATTGGAAGAATCTCAGAGAGAAGAGTAGTGATCTGAGCGGGGATCTAGAGACAAAGAGAACCACAACTAGGGGATAGCTGCTAACTGTGTGTTGGTCCAAAGGAGACTGTCATCAGAGGATCTTGACGAAGATCAAGTGGACAGTAATAGAGGGAACAAATCCCTATGTGTATGACTTAATAAGTACTTAATCAAAAATACTGGCTGAAGCGTTGGGCCTGATAATAGTTCAAATTCAACTATGGATAATAGTCTTCATACTGTTATTGGATAATATATTCTTACAAAGCGAGGTGAACGAGGAAACTGAACCTTTGCATTAAAAAGATTACTGGGTTGACAACCAATAATTATCTCCTTAAGTAAATCTTACAAGTTGGTGCTCACTACATGGGTACTTGAGTAAAAGAATCTATATTAATGTTGTACAAAGAAGATGTTTCCAATTTTGGAAATAGTTACTGAAGGAGTAACAAAGATAGAACGTGAAGAGGATCACGTTCAATGGCGTTCACCCAGCTCAGCAGTGGAGCTCCAAGTGAAACAAAATGAAGATACTCAAGTTCAGGTAAAAGAACTTGCAGCCTAGATATGGAACTATCTAGTGCTGCAAGGAAACCAGTTCCACCAGACATCTACTTGAGATGAAGAGTTTCAGCAGGGCCAACTTGGGTTGAAATTGGGTACGCTGGAAATAGTTCTGAGGAACAGCAGGATCAACTCAGGTTGAAATTGGATCCGCTTTAAATAGTCCTGAGGAGAGATTGTTTAGATGAGACATTGGACGAAATAAGAAGCAATTAATCCGGAGAATTGGATTGCTATACCAATGAAGAGATGAAGTCAAAATAGGAAATGATTGATCCAAGATAGTGGAGGAAATCGTTTGACTTAATAACACTCAATCACTGATCAGAAGTTTCTAGAGATGAGTTCATCAATTCAGGAGAAATTGGATGAAGCTAATGAGGCCAGAACGACCTGTGTAATTAAAGATAGCCATGAAGGCTAAAATCGTTTCAGGAGAAAAAACGAGCTGGACAATTGGATGAAACTGTTGGCTGATGAGATACAAAGATCCAAAAGCATCAGTTGCCAAATAAGAGATGAAATTAGGGCCCGTTGGACGAAATTTACAGTCAGGATTAAAGGCCTAATTCAGGAGAACTGCCCAAAGTTGGCAAGTATAGCCTATACATGAGGAGACAGCGCTGCTGGTCATATAGGGAGAAAGGTCAATACTAATTGGTAGTATTGAGCCTAAGAGAAAATAATTGCAATGTTCCCAGTGGACCTCTGAACCATTAAATGGTTATGTCCTGAGATTTTGGTCAAGTCCTAGAAGGGGACCACTGAACCAAATGGTTGGTTAAATCTTAAGAGGATAAGATTTTGAACCATGATAACTGGTAGGTTTAAGTACCCAGGACCCAGTTAGGATGAAGGGAAAAGAAGGACCTCTGAGCCTTTTTGTAGGTTGCAAGTTCATTGCAAAAGAAAAATACAAAAAATATATAAAATATTAAAATATTGATTTTATGGTCTAAGAGTTTTAGACCTAAGAAGCAACAAGAGATGCCGGTGGAAATCCTAGAAAACTGGGGAAATTCCAAGGATCAATGGAAAGAACCATACCAGCCAGATCACAGATGATATCAACACAGGGTTGATTAAGAGATTCAAGCTGTTGTATCTGTTTAGAAGCCCCTGGAAGAAGTCCAGATGTGGAATTATTGTGAAGTATTGGGATAATTATGCCCCAAAAATATGAGTTCTCTTGGCAAATTTAAAATACTGATGAAGATCAAGAGGAATCAAATCATCGGGAAATTCATTTAATCCTAATGGCAGAATTGAGACGATTCTCATGATTTTGGGTCTCTCAAGGAAATGGGATTACCAGCTGGGGCAGCTGAAAGCATCAACCTATTGGTTGATTGAGAGCAGCTTGCAGATCTGCCAGAAGGGCAGAAAGAGGAGGTGCTCAAATTATTTGAGAGATATCAGGAAGTGTTTGCTCAGGATGACCACGATTTGGGATGTGCACAAGGCGTAATTCACAAGGTCAACACCAGGGAAAATCTACCAATAAGAATGAGACCAATCTGAAGATCAAAAGCCACCAAAGTGGTAGTGGAAGATGAGATCAGCAAACTAGTGAAGCATGGGCTTCTAGTTCCATCATCAAGTCCCTGGGCAAGTCCAATTCTGATTGTAAAGAAAAAAGATGGATCAAATTGGGTAGTGATTGACTATTGGAGGCTGAACAAAATTATGAAGAAGGATTTGTATCCCCTACCAAGGATCAACGATGCACTAGATCAATTAGGAGAAGCGAAGTATTTCTCCATGATGGACCTGAATCTTGGGATACTGGCAGATCGACTTGCCAGAAGAAGACCAAGAAAAATGTGCGATTATTACCACACAGGGGTTATACCAGCCAACTAGGATGCCCCAGGGTCTTTGCAATGCGCCTGTGACGTTTCAGAGGGCCATAGATGCAATATTGAGCGACTTGAAGTTGTCATGCATCCTGGTATATCTGGACAATATCAATGTGTTCAGTAGAACGTTTACTGATCACCTCCATCACTTGGAAGAAGTTTTTAAGAGACTATCCACGGCTAACCTGAAGATCAAGCCAAGGAAGTGCCACTTCTTCAAGAAGGAGCTGGAATACCTGGGATTTGTGATTAATGCAAATGGATTGCAGCTGCAACCCCAGAAGATAGCAGCTATTGAGCGCATGGCTGTGCCAAAGAGTGTCCAAGACATCCAAGTATTCCTTGGGATGGTCAGATACTACAGAAGATTTATTTGGGACTTCACCTGAATAGCCAAGCCTTTGTTTCATTTACTAAAGGATCCAAAAAAAGGATTCATATGGAATGAAGAGGCCC
Source organism: Massospora cicadina (assembly GCA_022478985.1). Classification (NCBI taxonomy): domain Eukaryota; kingdom Fungi; phylum Entomophthoromycota; class Entomophthoromycetes; order Entomophthorales; family Entomophthoraceae; genus Massospora; species Massospora cicadina. Next base: position 159,368 of record JAKSZP010004075.1, on the reverse strand, counting down.
AGGACTCCTTTGATGAGTTACGCCAGTATCTGATAAATTCGCCAATTCTGAAATATCCAATTTTGATTGGGAGTTTATCATTCAAACTGATGCTTCATTGATGGCGATTGGCGCCATACTGAGCCAAGTAGATGAACTTGGGGACAAACATCCGGTGGCATATGTGAGCTGGACACTCTCAGCCGCTGAGAGGAATTACACCATGACTGAGTGTGAATGCCTTGCAGTCATTTATGCCTGTAAGCAGTTTTGGGTGTATGTCCATGGAACGCACTTTAAGGTGGTAATGGACCACTCTTCATTGCGTTGGCTGCACAATTTATGGGAACCTGAAGGATGACTGGCCCAATGGGCACTTAAGCTTCAGGCTTATGATTATGAGATAGTCCACTGAGTGGGGGCTTCTCACCAGAACGTGGATGGCTTATCGCAGTTACCAATGGTCCAGTTGGTATACCCACAGGCGGATGAGCTATTCCAGAGAATGGTCAAAGGAAGAATTGAGGATGAGCCTTGAGAAATCCAAGGTGCGCTTTGAAAAGCGATGGAAAACACTGAGACCATGGATGGACAAGTATTCAAGATGATAAATGGGAAATGGCTATTATTCCCAAAACTGTCAGAAAGAGCAGCAATAGTTCAAGCAGCTCATAAGGTTGTTGGGCACAGAGGCCTGAGAAAAACAACTGACATATTTGCCAGTATTATTACTGGGAATCAATTAACTACAATGTCACAGATTATCTGGCTTGTTGCATGGAATGCCAGCTGCATAAACCACACAAGAATACAACTGGATACTGACTGGTCTGACCTGGATTTGCATGGCACACAGTGTCCATTGACATGATGGGACCACTGGCGATGAGCACAGGAGGAGTCAAGTACATCATAGTAGCCATCGACCATCTGATGAGATGGGTCAAAACAAAAGCCCTAACCAGAGTTGATGCTACCAGTACTGCGAGATTCATCCTGGATCAAGTAGTATACTGGCATGGATGTCCACAAGTCCTACTGAGTGACAATGGGACCAACTTCACATCTCATGTGATCCTGAGGCTAAATGAAATAATGGGGATCTGGGAGTCATGTCAGTACCATACCAGCTGGAGATGAACAGACTGGTAGAATGGGTCAATGGGACGCTGGCCATGACGCTGAGGAAGCTAGTCACAGGGAGAACTTCTGTGTGGGGAACGTACCTGAGTTCAGTGACATTTGCCTACAACATTAGTCATCATACGGCGATGGGAAAGACGCCATTTGAATTACTATATGGGAGGAAGGCCGCGTTGCCACTGATATTATATTTGGTAGTAGAACCTACATCAGGGATGAGTACCAAACAATACCTGAACTGACTGACAAGTATCCTGATCAATATGCAATTGCAAGCATTTGATACAACCTTGAAGAAAAGGATACAAGAAAAATTGACAAATGATAAGAACTGACTGGCATTAGAAGAATATTGAATAGGAGAAAAAGTCGCCTATTGTGATACACATGGTTTCAGATGAAGAAACAAATTGGATGCATTATGGTCAGGTCCATTTGAAGTAATCGCCAAGATGGCAACTGATGCTTACTCCATCAAGAATCTCTTGGATGGAAGAGTAGTAAATTGAGTCCACACTAAATATCTAAAGCATTGGATCAAAGAAAAAAATAAAAGAGTTCCCAAAGGACTGATGAACCATTAAGTTGGTCATGTCCTGATGATTAGGTCAAGTCCAAAAAAGGACCTCTGAACCAATCTAGATGGTTAAGTCTGAAAAATGGACCTCTGAACCATAGAAAACTGGTAGGTTTAAGTGCCCAGGATCCAGTTTGGGGGAAAAGATGGACCTCTGAACTGAAACAAGGTCAAGTCCCATAGAAAAAAAGAGAGAATAAAAATAAAAAAAATTGATAAAAGATATTGGAAAAATGGAAAAAATTTTAAATGCATAGAAAAAAAGAAGCCAATATATTTTTATAATTTTTATTTTTATTGGTTGTCCTCAGTATGGGGATGATTCTGCCTATGTCACCTCTTGGGGGAGGGAGGATGGATTGCAGGTAGGAAGAAATAGCCCATCAAAATCAATATGTTATTGGACACTTGTGAGGGCAAGACCTACATGAAACCACATTTGTTGATGTGGACGCTGAGCCCTGAGAAAACGCAACTAGGGGAAGGGAAATTGATATGTCAGAAGAAGCCAATCGTGAAACCCCAGAGTGGGGAGGAAAACAGCAATATAGGAAGAGGCAATTGGTGAATAACCCCAAGTAATCCTGATAAGGCACCAGTGCCAGAAGATTTGTCTTGAGTGCCTGCTGACAGGCCTCATCAAGAACACCAGACATGTGAGCTGGCAGCAAAGAAGGAATACTCAATGGGGGTTGTCAAATCATGCCCCCAATTAATGCCATCAATGGAAGATAGCAATGAGAAGCTCTAGAGAAGAGGTAGTTGTGTAAAGAGCAGATTGCATCTTGCAAACAATGACTATGGGCTTCACAGAAGCTAAAGCTGAATGACTGATGAAAGCCAGGCAAGGCTGGAAGCTTTGTCAACCAACTTCAAAGAACTTGGCCAGCAAAGTGGAGAGCATAAGCAGCAGTATCCCAATCCAGAAGGTTGTCCAGATCAGAGGGATTCAGCGCTAATGTCAATGCCTCAGTGACTTGTGCCCAGAGTTCAGCGTAGGGGAGCTCAAAATGTATGCTGTTCCCAATTGAAAGCTCAGAAACCAGCACAGTGGGTTTGTAGAATTGACTGAGTTAAAAGAGGAACTCAGGGAGCAAGTCTGACCCAGCCAAGAACAAATGATCCAAAGTGACCAGCATGACCTCTGAAGCATTGACAATGATGTTTGGAGCATCAGCAAAAGGAGCTGAATCCAGGAGGGTTTTGAAGTCCAACTGAGAATTGACTGCAAAGGAAGAGTCAGCCAAGAGTTGTTCAAAATGATGGCAAGCCTGGTTTTGGAGGGATTGGTTACCATTTCTAGTAATTTGATGGAAGGACTAGCCCCTTGCACCAGACTAGGCATATGAGTCCTGGAAGGACCATAGAAGAGGTTCCGTCAAGCATCCTGACTCATCTGCTGGAAGAGGCAGAGGTCCAAATCTGAAAGACTGTTAAGAAGTTGCTGGTAGCGGGATTCTGAGTTTGACATATGAGCAGGACTAGAGGGGGGATGTCAGACTTATATAGAAGTTGACATTATGCACTATATAATCCATTAGGCTCCAATTTTGGGAAATTAATTTCAAAAATTAATGAAATAAGCTTTCTGAGGGAAGAATTAAGAATGACTTACAGCCAAGAGGTTATGAGTGAAATAATGAGGGTGAAATAGAAATAAGTATTCTTAATCAAGCCATGAAACAAACATTGATGGCAAGAGTCTCCTGTCTAGGATGAGGAGAGAATCAGGAATTCAAGGACGCCAGACCAAGAATCCTGAATATGACAGTGGGTCATATACCCTGACAGGGGGAAAACTGGATCCTGAGAAAAATATCGTCATGAGTAAATCAATCAGCCTGAGCATGACAAGAGGTCATGGGGACCGCACTCTGAGTAGGTGGTAGCAAGGAGAAAGAGGAGGAATGCCATATGCTGAAAATCATCCTGAGCAGCGTTGAGTATTGATGAGTGTACTCCACTTGAACCAATGAAGTATTTGACCAGGTGTCCAAAGTGGTGTTCCCATGCCCCAGTCCTTTTCTTGCTGGAAATCTAGGCAAGAGGGGGATGTGTTGGGATTTTTGCCCATATTCCAAGCCTGCTAGATTACCTGGTGTTGCTAGGGAAAATTCCCTAAAGTGAAGTGAATCAGAAATTGGTTGATCCAAATTTAAGAGGAACTACATTTGGGGGATTTTGGGATATTTTCCTGGTCATATCCATCAGGGATTGATCTGGATGAATATCTAATATCTCATTGGGTGGAACAGCTGACAAAATAGGGGCATCTGATAGTGATTAACTATCAAGTGTACCAATTGGGATCAGTCAGGTTTCATCACCAACTGATTGAGAATGAGTGGTGAGTTGCAAAGTGAGTGATGCTGCCTGCAACTAGAAAATCGATCAGTTGGTGAGGTGACCTGCCATAACGGGTAATAAGTCCCATTACCTAAGCAGGTTGCTAGCCAATTATGGTTGGTTCTCTTGGATTGAGAGGAAAATGTTAGGGACACGTTTCTGACTTTTTTCATTTGAGGTCTCAAGGATGTCCAATGATGGAATCCTAGCCAGGATGGGGAAGACCATCACTGCTGAGATCGAGGAAGGGTGATTTAATGGCAACAGCTGCCATTTCATTGAAGAGGTGTCAACCAAGGGTTAGATGGCTGAATCCCCTATAAATTCCCTAGGATTCACTATAATAAAAAACAACTATTACTACAACAAAACAAAAACATTATTAGATCTATTGTAGATTTGGTTATAGTTAGACTATTAGCATCCAGTGAGAAGTTCCATCTCAAGGATATTATTGCAGAAGTCAATAATTGGAAGAATCTCAGAGAGAAGAGTAGTGATCTGAGCGGGGATCTAGATACAAAGAGAACCACAACTAGGGGATAGCTGCCAACTGTGTGTTGGGCCAAAGGAGACTGTTATCAGAGGATCTTGACGAAGATCAAGTGGACAGTAATAGAGGGAACAAATCCCTTTGAGTACGACTTAACAAGTATTTAATCAGAAATACTGGCTGAAGCGTTGGCCTGATAATAGTTCTAACTCAACTATGGATAATAGTCTCCATACTATTATCGGATAATATATTCTTTACAACGTGAGGTGCATGAGGAAACTGAACCTGTGCAGTAAAAAGGTTACTAGGTTGATGACCAATATTCAACTCCTTAAGTAAATTTTTACAATCTTTTTTGGTTTTAATGCGGGCATCTGGTAGTTTAAAAAATGTTGCAATGTTGGTTCAGGTAATCTTAGCTTTTGGATTCCATGCTACAGTTATCACGTTCTTGATAGCATTGGTGACATTTTTGTGTAGTTTATTCACATTGATCTTACTTTTTGGAATAAGATTTTAGGGGATAACAGGAGGTGGAATTCCTCCTGCAAGCACTGCCACTGATTTTGCGGTGGCTTTGTGGAGGGGACAGCAATCTGGTGTGGTGACTGCTTCTACTGCAAGCTAGTGGTCATTGTGGAATGGTTCAGCATTTGGCTTTGAGGCATATAAATGAGGGTAGAATTATGCATCCCGTTTTGCATTACAGAACCAGTTGATTTTCAGCGATGGTTCTTCAATGATATTACCTGATTCATCAATCTAATCCAAAAACTCCCATGGGTTGTGGCAAAATTAAATTGTTGAATCAGCGTATGGTTGAGGATTGGTTAATTTTGTTGGTTGTTGCATGGGATCAAACTGGGGTCCATCCTGCACTTGATTTGAGGAATCATGTGTGGCACTGGGGCAAGGTGGGGTCTGATTGGTGGGTGCAGGTGCAGCTGCAGCAACAGTCTATAGGGGAGGGGGAGGTAGGATTGTACCTCAAGCCAGAATTGGCATGGGGTGGGTAGCAGATTGGTGGCCATTGGATGAACTATCAGCGCTGTTGGAAGCTGCTAGATATGAACACTTGCATTTTGAGTGGTCTAACTCAAAACAGAATGGACAAATTGTCCGTCCGCCCTCAATGCAGACCTATAATGGATGCTTGGGGGAAGAGGGGTTAGCAACGTGAGGGGAATTAACAGAGAAATTTTATTTTGATTCAGGGCTGATCATGGCATAAGCCCAAGGCCCAGCGAGGCATGTGGCCCCATTTAAGACCACAAATTGCAAGATGGGGTTGGAGCTATAGGCTGCCAAACCTTCCAGCAGCTCCTGGTAGAGCACCTCAGGGGGAAATTGGGTAGGCAAACCAACTAACTGAACTACCCAGGTGGTGTCCACTGGGAGCTGGGTCCATATTGTTGGCAGAGGTGTATCCTGAAAGACCAGGGGCACTGTTGCCGCAGTAGTGGCATCAAATTTACAAATGAAGCCAAGATTGAAATACCCCTTATATGGGCAGAAGTCAATAAAGCAGGTGGGTTTCATCACCACCTGAGCCATTCCAATAATGACTTGGTCGTTGTATGGAAAAGTTTTCCATATTTGACCCTAAGGATGAAATGCATGTTGCTCCAAGGGAGCACCAGGGGGCAGTGGGGCACCACTTGGGTTTTAGTGAGGTAAGCATCAAGATCCTTGGGAGAAATGATATATCCAAGGGGTTTGGTATGACTGGGCAAGCCAGTCTGAGCGCATTTTCTTGTCATATGGAAAATGGTGGGGGAGTTTCACTGCTGCCCCACACTGGGGCAGCTGGCGGGGAATTCAATGGCACCAGAGTGAAACTATGGCATGTGATTAAGTTTTTACTTTTTATTAACTGTATAAATTGCTTGGAAAGTTTCACTGAGAAGAAAGAGAGTAAATTCCACCAAGTTTAATTTTAACAAATGTCAGCAAGAAGAGCGTTTTCTGATAAGTTGTTCTATGATAAAGGAAGATCTGTGGAGATCTTATTATTTTATAAATATGTGGCTATAGTTCTGAGATTAACTGTGATTCTTGTGGCTCTTGCAACTACATCTGAACTTCAGTCTTTAAATCAATTTTATTTTTGATATTCTATTACTTCAAGCTAGGGGGTTTGGCATAGTCAGGAGGGCGTCTCACTATCACCCCCATGCTATGGGTTCCAATCCCGTCATGGCAGAAATTGCATTAATTGCATTTCTGTGCCAAGAGGATATCAATACATGTGGATTTGCGCACCATGCCTCGGTCCAACCAAGTGAATCAGTGAATTTAGATCATGTAATCCCAGCCTATCAGAACATGCGCAGGAAGGTTTTACCCCAGTACTTGAATTTTGTCCTCCACTCCTATATTTTCGCTCCCTACTCCCTATCCTCTCTATTGGTGTGGTATATTTGTCCCTAGGTCAGCCCACCTCAAATAAAAAAAATTGCTTCAAGCTTTGGTATTATTCTCACTTTTCAGAGTTGTAGATATGTGTAAGCTCTCTTTGATGAGGTTAAGTAATTTGATTATCATCAGCTAAAAACTTAAAGCTATAAAATGGGTTCCATAGGTTCATAATTTGCAATGGTGGCACATGATAATTTTGAACCAATACTATTAATGTGCCTTCTCTGACATCACGGTGGCCAGATGTCAAATTATTATGGCGGTTAGAGAGTATATAATGGCCTCCATTGTCAGAAATTTTAGTCCTATTAAAGCTTTTTGTGGCTTTGGAATTTAATAGAATTGGTTTGATTTCTGGATATACTAGAAGAGATTCAACTGATATTAATACAAATCATATACTGAGTTTTTTTGTAGCCAGTACAGGTTTTAAACATGTGTTGAGCAAAATCTACACTAGAATGGAAACAGGAGTTACCCGGCCAGGATAACAACCCTTTTTAACTGTTATTTTAGCATTAATATTATTAATTATACCATTAACTAAATTTAGGTTTTCTGGAGGGGTTTTTCAAAAAAGAAAGGATTTAACTCCTTTAATTGATGCTTTTATAGCAGCCCTTATATACTGATATAAAAAAAGCTCGCTCTGTTCTCATCTGAGGCATACTTAGGTGTGAAGATTTTTTAATAGCCTTCAGATGGCTTACTTGCTCACATATATTTATCTCATTTAACCTCTGACAGCCAACTTGCTCACATTAAGGCACAATTGATTTGTACCATTGATTAGGCATAATAGTTCATGTTTATATTTTTGATTTTACCTAAATAGTATTTAGAAGGTTCTGTTATAGCAAAGAACTCTGGGTTTATTAAAGGTTGCGGTTGTGGATGGCTCAACCTGGGGGGATAGTGGCCACCCATCACTAATTAAGTGTATGGACCTAGTCTACAAGTATGGCTTGGGGCAAAACTCGTGGATTAGTTCCTTTTTGAACCAGAAAGGGTGTACTATATCATCTATATTAATAACGCAGGTGGGACCTTTACATATCAAAAAGTAAAACTCCTTAGTTTACAACTGCACTGACATCTCTATATCCCAAAAACTTATCTTCAGCTTCTTGTACCACAATGTCACTCTTTTGATGGAAATTCCCAAGTGTATATTGGAGAATTGTAAGCAGGGCACATTGAAGGGACCCTGAGCAAAGTTTATCTACTTTTTTCCTTGCATATATGGTTTATGTTTATTTTATTTTGTTTTTTTTGTTTTTTTTTTTGGAGTATATATCACTATACATGTTAGACTATTATTTTGTAAAATGTCCTTGTCAATCTATGTTTACAATTTCTTTATATATTCTAAGAAGGCACATAAAACTTTTTTGATCAACCATGTATTAAACTCCAACTATGTAGTAACCTGAAAAATCATGATTCTCTATATAGGATGCCCATTACTCTTAGTGCCCTCTAGCTGTTGGTGTATTCTGTGAAACAGTGATTCAATTAAAAAGTTTTACAATATAAATCTTAGGTGGTCGCTCTAGCTAAATTTTATTTTTTATAACTGTCAGTTGCATAAAGATGTAGTTTAGTACAGATATTGTTGCCTCACGTTAGTAATTTTAAAAAAAGTTGATAGAGGGTTGTAGTTGCCACGTTTGAGGAGCTTTTCATGAGATGGTCCCAGTATGCCCAGTTATAGGCCCTTGTTTGATCATAAACAATTCATACCTTTTGACAATCCCTTTAGTTGATAGTTACTTAGTGCGCAGTTAAAAATGGACTTACTATGAATGAAGCCATATTGTTTTAGAGTGAGATGCTTTTTAACTGTTTAGTGAGTTGTTTTTTCTAGAATTTCCTCATTGTTTTCATATCCATGTTAATTTATAAAAATTAACGTTCAGTTGTTAAAGTTGTTGAAGTCACCATTTTATGCATAATATCTTGTATGCTTCCAAGAATCCTGGTGTTTCTTTTTCTCCATAAGTATAGTGTTGCAAATGGTGATTATAGGTTTTTTATTAATTTTGGTCCTTTTTAGTATTTGTAGGACATGCTGCTGGGTTTTTATGGACTTATTAATGGTGAGCTTTTTTCAACCCTGGGAAAGCTTGTCATCTATAACGTGGTCATCAAAGTTTCTGAACATCTATTATAGACTGAAAAGCATAGTAAAGTATTCATTTGACACTTTCTCCTTGAGGTTTGCCTTGTATATCTCAGAGTATAATCAATGTGTGAGGGAGACTACCAATCATGGGTCTCTGGTAATTTATCCAAATTATATCTGCAGTTCTGTGATACCTGTTGTCTTGGCTCTCATTTTGTATTATGGAAAAAGAACTTGGATGGATGGTCTCCTTGCGTTGCCATATACAACCTCAATGAAGCACTTCCATATACAGTCATTTGTTTTGTTTCTTAATGACCAGATTCTAATTCACTCATGCCTTAGCTCATCACATAGTGTAGTCACTGCTTATTAGGCTTTGCTATAGGTGGTCTATAATATTTGTTTTGGCTAGATCTGTAATTTCTTTCCTTATGGATAAGTAAGCTACATGAGCTAATCCTATAAGTACTTCCTCTTATTGCTTTTCATTTCTATCATATGGTTTTAGTTAGTACTTTGGACTAGTTCTTCTTCTTGTGCTTTAAGCATATCTTTTTTGAACCAAATCACCATTATTTAGAACACCTTTTTTTATAGATACTGTTTGGGCAATCTTTATTATTGGATTCAATTCTCACTATCCTATAATATGCTAGGTGTAGGTCAATAGTTGATAATGCTAGACTTGTGATTACAAGTTTGTGGGTATAAATGTCCAATAATTTCAAGTCATACTGATTAATTGGCTTTTGATGGGGTAGCGCTCAAAAAAAATTAGAAAAGTAATTCTGATACCGTTTTAGCATCCAAAATACTTTCAATATTATCTGTTTTTGATTTCTTTTTAACATATATTGGTATATGACAATTATCCAACTGAGCTCTAGACCATCCATTCAACAGTTTAAATCCCTTCCAATATGGTATTTTGGAAAGTTAAGATGATCAAATTGCAATGAACGCTTTACTTTTGTTTACTTAATGGGAGCATATATTATGCAGCATTGAATATTTTAATTTTCAAAAATGATATAATGAGAATCTACTTCATAAATGGTACATGTAGTTTTTCATCTTAGAATTAACTGATCCTTTTATTACAAACTTGAAAAGATAGTTTAGTAAATCATTTAAGAAAAAATTAATGACCATGATTACTCTTTTTCAGTGGATACTTGCTTTCTTTTGGTCAAGAATATTTTCTGGTGATTTTAACAGGAGCCCTCACATCTTACTCAGCAACTTGCTGGATGAAAGTCCTTAAGTGCTTAGAGCTTTAATAAGTGAAAAACATGTCCACTAAGCCTTCCCAAAGCCAATCAGGATCTGGGAGAACTTATAGTAGCTTTTTTGACTCTTTACTTAGTCTTTGGACCATTATAATTGTTCAGGATGGGTGGATCATTTATTTGCCTTAATAGGATCCTGTTATTTTATTATATCTAGTCATTTGTTTGCATTATCTTCACTTATCTCATTTTTTATAAAAAATTATTTGATTGTCTTATCAGGGTCATGCTAAGCGCTGAGCTAGTTTGTGCCCCACTCTGAAACTGTATGAAATTTAATTTATCATTGCAGTTTGATAGTTGTGGGAACCTTGACTAGGGGATTGTTTAATGAGCCCAGGTACAGTCTTACTGTCTAAGTAGCTTTATTTATGTGCAATATTGAATCTAGATGCTATTTCTCAGATGCAACTTTCTTTTCTTACTTGTCTTTTTTTAGTCTTTATATAGTCTTCTTCAATTAATTTGTTTCTTTACCTGTTCAGGTTTACCAATTGTACCACCTTATACTCAGCACATGTCCTTCACTAGTATGCCACTATTGTGTTGTTAAATTCTGAAGTTTGTTAAGGCACTTCCACATCAATGCATCTTTATCCTATACCAAGTTCTCAGTCATTTATTATTCTTGTGTCTGGCTTTATAATAGATATAAAAAATAAAAGGGCATTTATTGGGGTGCACAGTAGATATACAATATTGGGTGACATTTATATGAATGTTAACCTTGAAAGAAAGTACTGTATTATCTTTAGTGTCTACTTCAAGGCATGTCATAGTCACAGATTTTGTCTGTTGTTAAGAAAAGAATTTATTGATTTACATTTAAAGTGCACTACTGTGCCATATGTACTCAATTCCTCTATATTTAATATATGGGTAATTATGGTGCTCTATGGTAAGGTAGTTATCTATAATTATATATTAAACATTTCCCAAGAAGCACATAAGCGCCATGAGGATGCTTGCAGTAATCTTTATCAGTTCTTTACCTTGGTATAACTTGGTCTATATTATAGTAAGAGGTTGCGCTACAGTCATGTCTGCTTCTCTGAAGTTGCAAAACAAGGTCTAAAGTTCCCATATAATCTCTAATATGATACTCACTGAAGTGTAAATTAGTTTAGTATTGCCTAAAATACAACTTTAAAGTAATAAGAATCATTAATGCTATAGTTAACATGAGCTTAAAGTTATCAATAGTACTTGAGATTGAATTGATGACATAACCTAACAATTGGTAGTCCAGGGCATCAAAATTAGTTAATGAATAAAATTATGTTAACTTTTTTAGTCTGCAGTTGAAGTTAAGCAGCTTGCCTTTTGACCAAATTAACCTTAATTATTAATCTAAAAATAGCACTTTCTTGGTAAAAATGTCATCTTTTTAACCTTTTTTTGATACAATAAAAACAACACTAATATGTTAATCTTTTTAATCACCAAAATTTAAAAATGTTTTTATTAAAAAACATGTCTCCATCTGTTGCAAAAAAGTTTATCTTGAGAATAAATACTTTTTGTTTAAGGATCAAGGGTATCTAGATTGGAAATTACAGTCACAAACTTAAGGTAAATCTTCTTTGTGTCTTTAGATTTAGTGCCAAAGTGACCCATTTGCTCAGGGGGTGCTAATGAAAAGGGTTGAGCAATTGCAATACATTATTTCTTTTTAACAAGTTGTGCCATCAGGAAAATTGGAGAGTCTTGTTCTTTGAAAAATTTTGACTTTTTTCATGGTTTCAAACATGTCAAAATCGTTGAAGCCTTGTAAATATATATAATGGGGTCTAATACATAGCACACCAGAACATCAGCAATCTCTGCTGACAACAGGAAGGCTAAGTCTAAAATTATAGCAATAAGATTAAATTTGGTATTAGTAGCACCAAATAAGTTTGCAATAATAAGGGCAGATTCTGTGAAAGACGTTACTTTATTAGAAAAAATAAGGTATACATAGTGCATGAATATCTGAGGTTCATAAAGTAGGACTTAATTTTTATAAAAATTAAGACTTTTTCATAATATCAATGTACATTTACTGCTTAGTTTCAGAGCCAGTGGAGTCCTATTGTTTGATCCTCTAAGATTTTCTGGGCTTCCTTCTCAAATTATATGGAGCTCTGACCTGCTTATGAATGTGTGGCTGCTGTTTTAGATGCTCATGTTGTTCTCATAACCCTTGTGGCTCTTGAGGCTGCATAGGTACATCAGTAATCTTGATAAATAGAGTTTGAGAAACTAATTTGCTTCCCATTTTAGTAATACTTGTGTTACTCAGCGTTGTAAAAATAAGAAAAAGCTCACTGGGTGGGGTTTTGATAATTCTCCCATCATTGGCATTCAAGCCTAAGGGTATAAAAAGGGGTTCCTCTGAGAATTCATCTGTGATGTTGTGTGCATAAATGATCTGAAACAGTATTTATACTTGTTTGTCCTCTGATATTATGCTGACCAGATGTTAAGTTATTTTGGCGGTCAGAGCTATATAAAAGCCTTCATTATCAAGATTTTAGGCCTCCCAAAGCCTATAAAAAGGGCTTAGAATAATCTAAACATTTTCTAAACGCTGATCATGTCAATTATGATTTGATCTTCATTATGACCAGCTATTTATTAGCACCATCATTAGTTATATTGGAATGAGGGTTTCTAAAGGAGCTTTCCATAGATCAAGGAATTAGCCCCTATAGTTGAGAATTTCTTGACATTATTCTCCCTAAGATGAGACCTAGGAAAAGACTTTAAGTGTCATGCGTGACTCTGGTATGTGAAATGGGTGTTATTTTTATAGAGCTCTTAGTTCCTTTTCCAGGATGACAGTTATATGTTTCATTAGTATGTCCTGTAACTTTTCAGATTTTTCTCCGCATATATGATGGAGCATCACTTTCTGTCCACATAAAATATGGACAGAGTTGGGTTTTAGTCATTCTCTTGGTACACTCCTTAAGTGAATTCAAAATATTGCTGCTGACATTCAGCTAAATCTTAAATATCTCCTCTATTAACTCTTTATGTTATCTTCTGGAAGACATATTCTTCCTATCTGAGTTCATCACTGGAGCTAAAAAGCTTGATAACGTGTCTTCTCTTAAGTATAGTACTTTGAATGGAGACATGCCAATAGTCCTATGATAGCTTAGCTGGTATAAAAAATGATGATAGCAACAAGATTTCACATTTATATCCATGGTTGACCATGATCTTCTAAGATTGATTCAAGGGCTCCAATAACCTTTCCATAGTTATGTTGATAGTTGGTGTATACATTGTGGTAATATTCTGTTAATGACTACTAATAAGTTCAAGAGTCACACAACCTTTTATTGAAGTTCTTTCCATTGTCAGAATTGAGTATCTGAGGGCATTTGTGATGTGTAAAGACCTGGGTATAAGGAAATCTTTCAGTAAATATTGAGGTAAACACCTTGGCTGAAATTTCTTGTCCACTTGATGATGTGATATATTGCTATAATAAATAAACTGGTTATCACTGAATAACTTAAGGAATAATCCAATAATGTTGATTAAAAAGATGTGAAAGGATGCATTTGTTGGGACAGGTTGAAACTTAATCTTATTTTTGGGGAGAGTTTTGTATTAGTTACACTTTTGCAGAGCTCTATAGCTTGACTGATAATGTTAAAAGAGACTTCCTAATTAGATCTCTCTTTGATAATCTGGTATGATTTATAACCAACCGTGGCCTGATTGATGGTAACCTTCCATTACTAACATCTTTTGTTCTCTTGACTTCACATATGGTAGCCAATTTCTTCTACACTTGTTTATAAAGCTATTCATTTTAGATTCCCAGCACTCCAGAACAGCTATACAGTATCATCTTAAAAACATCATATTCTTTCCATTCCTCCTCTTTTTTCCTATAAGCTTGTAGATCTAACCTCTCTCATGCGCATTCAAATAGAATACAGTCAACTGCAACAAGCCAACCATATTCAAGTGCTTCTATCCTGCCTTGTGCATGATCTCAAAATTGTAGCCTTGTAGCTGAACAGCCCATCTTACTAGTTTTCTTCTGGATCCTTCATGTTTGTCAAACACCTCATAGATAATGGTCATTAAATATCTTGAAGTTTGTGTTATAAATGTAAGGTCAAAGTGACATACTGCTCTGATCACCTCTAGGAACTTGCACTCTGTAACCATGTAGTTGTGATCAGCTCTAGTGAATGTATTCAAGTAGAATTCTAGCTGCTGGTCTGCTTCTTTGTTGTCCAACAAAGCATAAATGGCGCCCATACACGCATTGCTGGCATCTGTATAAACAGAAAAGCTCTTTGCAAAATTATTTATATCAAGATCAGGTCTTTAATTATCTTATACTTGAGATGATCAAAGGCATCCTCTTGATCTTGTTCCCAACTGAGCAGTGATCCTTTGGTAAATATGTGCATAAGTGTCTCAGCAATGTTTGTAAAGTTTGGTATGAATTAGCTATAGTAGCCCACTATGCCTAAAAACACCTGGACATCTCTAATGCACTTGAGTAAATTTATTTTTTAATCTTTAACTTCTCTTTCTGTGGCTTAATTCCTATTTTATTTACTTCATGGCCAAGGAATTCCAACTAGCTCTTCAAAAATTGGCATCGTTTCTCTTAAGTTTAAGGTTTTTATCTCTTAATCATGTATATATCTCCTTTAGATTTGCCAGATAATCCTTGAATGTCATGGTGAAACTTTAGTATTGTCCAGATAAATAAGCATAATAACGTCTTCAGATCTACAGAAATCAGATCCAATATACGATAGAATGTATATGTGACATTTTACAATCCCTGTAAGATATATGTTGGTTTATATATGCATTGGCTGTTGATCAGCGCACACTTCTCCTGATCTTCTAGTGACAGTTTCACCTGCCAAAAACCACTTGCCAGGTCCATTGCTAAGAAGCAGCATGATTCTCCAAATTGTTTCAAGGAATAGTCAATGCATGGTAAAGGATAAAAATGATTTCTTTTTCAGGTTGTTCAATCTTTGGTAATCCATGAATGTATAGTAAATCCCATCTTTCTTTCTCAGTGGTGAAGGGGCAAAGCCCAAGGACTCTTAGAAGGGTGAGCCAAGCCTGCATCCATAAGTTTCTTTAGTTCATCTAGAAAAACTTCTCTGTTCATGGAATGGTAACTAGGCTTCAATCAGAAGGTTATGGAGTTCCCAGTTTCAATTCTGTGAAAACCTCCCTTGAACAAGCCATAATCATTAGTTCCGCTGATGAAAATATCTGAGTATTGATCCAAGAGTTTATTGAGTTCACATGCTTCCTGTGTAGATGGCCCTTGAAGCCCAATTACATTGATTCTCAAGATGGCATGAACTGACTCAATGATGGCGTAGCATTGAATCTTTTCTTTTGCAACAGTTTGATCCTTCTTGATCTTGACAGGGTCTTTGACAACGTTCTAAGAAGGATTTTGATTTCTCTATGGTAGGTATAATTATAAAATTCAGGCATATCTCTGGGTTCCTGTTTTCTAACTTCTTTAGGACAGTAAATCTTTACATCATCTGATCAGTTATATAAATAATAAATGTTGACCAGTATGACCTTTTGTTCTTCAGGCAGTTAATCCATTTCTTTGCTGGCATACAATGGCAAACCAGACTCTGCTTCTACAGTCAGGGGTAGCTGCTTGCTCCCCAGTCTTCATGGTATAGCTTTATAGGTAAATGTAATGCACAGTCTTGACTAGGCATACATACTTCTTACGCTCCTTCTTCTCCTCATCTTGGAACACATGTGGTATCTTGTAGTTTAGAAGTCTTACTGTAATCTGGTTAAAATCAATGATTCCTCCAAACTCAACTAGGAACTGTATTCATATTAGGAAATTATAATGGTCATTTTCAAGAACCACACCCATAAAAGATAAGGCAATGCATCCAAATACAAGGGTAACGCAGAATAGGCTTCTAGTTCTCTGGTCTGACTCAGGCTCAGCAGTTCTGTTTTTTGACCTAGTACTTTTACAGTGCAAACTTCAATCCCTTCATGAGCTTGGAAGACATAATGTTCACTGAAGCGCCAATATCCAGTACTGCTAATACTTTAATTTTATATATGGTTACTTTCTCTTTTGTAATGCTCTTGCCAATAGCCATGCCCAAAGTAGTAATGACATTGACTATCTGACTAAATTCTCCTAACTATTAAGAAAGTCAAATCTTATAAAAGCCTCATGAAACTTATGGCCTTCAATTACAATCATATTAAACGTGGTTTCCACAAGATTTTTGTCATATAAAATACTGTAAACAACAGGATTAGACTTAAATCCTTAAAACAAGTAAGACTGTTCAGTAGGCTTCAAAATTCATTTTTTAGGCTTGAGGTGGAAAGCATAAACACTTCACTTGAAACTCCAATGACATAATGTCATGAAACAACCTGTAAAATAGGCTTTTCTTAATTGTTTCTGTTAGTTTGGTGTATGACCCAATTGAATGATCCTAAAACCTCCTCTCTAAGTTTTTCTTTATTTTCTTTTTTAGCTTGGAATAACTTCTCTATAAGAGTTCTTCTTGCTGACAATTGTTGCATTCAAAATTTCCAGAATATGTTTACCTCTTTTCAACATAGGGGTAAGCTACCTTATTAGGCTTATAATTTCAGCTTTGACCAACATAAATGGCCTTCCTATTAGGGCTGTGTTGCTGATGTTTCTAATGGTTCTGATGTCTTTGATCATCTTATATGTATTTCTAACGTCAATTAAGACTTACTAATGGCCTTCTGAGATTTGGAAGGTTTTACAGCCAAGTTCATATGCATCAGAAGTTTCAGGTATAATTTAAGCAAACTAGAAGAAAGTTACTGTGGTGACTAGATCCAAGACTCCAATTGTCCAAAGTTGTTGTGTCTTGAGTAATACCAGTTTTTATAGTTTACAATTGATTCAGACTTCTCCATTATCATGGTTAGAAATACTTGTTAAATATTTTAAACGTCCTGTGCACTTCCAAACTCATTAATAAAAGTTTATAATCTTCAGCCCAGGTGTGGTGGGGGAAAAGCATAGCTCCAAGTACCTCCTGTGCTTTTCTGCTCTTAAGTCACTGTACATGGTGAGCTTTTTGTTTTTCACTAGCTCCATCCATGTTATTTTATAGCTGAAGATAGCTCTAGCTATAGTTCCCTCACCAGAGTGTAAACTTAGACTTGAAGTATGGGCAAAAATTGGTATCTTCTTCATGTTTAACCTGATTTTCTGGTTGTACCACCATTTCTTATATATTAGTACTAGTAGTGCATTCTCCAAAATTAGGTAAAAGTTTGAGGGGTGGAAGACGTCTCACTTGGATGTTGTTAACGTCCTGATAAAAGCAATCCAACTAGTCATCATGGCTTTTTAATCTGGTAAAAATTGAGTTTAGGCTCTGTAAAGTTTCATTATCAAACACCAAGAACTCCAATTATTTACGCTTGAGTCATATCCAAATTCACAAATTACTTTCATGTGCTGCTAATGATATAACTCTTCTTAGCTTAACAGTTAAACAAGCTACACTCATCTTCAGTTTAGTGATTGTTCTGTAATATACTATTATGTCAAATCTTTTAAGAAATCTTCTATATAGTAAACTTCCAACATATCATTGTAGATCTCTCTGCAGTTGCTTAATGGTGCCTCCTATAGTGTTTACATGTTGTTGCTAAAGTAGCCCACTCAATCATGGGGTTTTTGCTGAAAGTGATTGATCCAATTGTAAAATTTATTTGTTTTTTACAGGGTGCTCCATCAGGAAAATTTGAGGGTCTTGTTATTTGGTACATGGGAATTTTTCTTATGGTTTCAAGAGTGTCCAACTATGTTAAAGCCTTGTAATTATAAATAATGAGGGCTACTATAGAGTATACTGGAACTCTCAACATTGCTAACATTAGTAAGGCTAAGCCTAAACCTTATAATAACCAGATTATAACTAGCATTATTAGCACCAAATAAGATTGATAATAATAAAGGCAAATTATGTAGAAAACTACTTTTTGATATAAATATAGTAAGTATATATAGTGCATGAATATTTTGGCTCATAAAGTAGAACTTAATATTTATCAAATAAAGGTTTTTTTATAAGGTGATTGTGCATTTGATGCTTGATGTCAGGGATACAAAAGTTCAATTTCTTGATCCTCTGTTGTCTTCTTGGCTTTTTCTTGAATTATATGGAGCACTGTCCTGCTTGTAAATACTTGGATGCTGCCTTGGATTCTTCTGTTGTGCTTGTGATCCTTGTGGCTCTTGCAGCTGCATGAGTACATCAGTAACTTTAATTAATGGAGTATGCAAATTTAAATGATTTTTAATTTCATATTACTTACATAACTCAGCTTTGTACAAATAGGGGAACTCTCTTTAAATGGGATTTTGATAATTCTCCTGTCATTGACAGTCAACCCCAAGGGTATAAAAGGGAGTTTCTATGAGGTGTCATCTGAAATTTTGTGCACATAGTTATCCATACTGGTAATTATACTTGTGTGTCCTCTAACATCATACATGACTGGTTGCTAAATTATTTTCGGTGGTAGCAGGTATATAAGAGCCTCTATTAGAAATTTTTATCCCTCAAAGATTTTTTTTTTAGTACTAGATGGTCCCAACCCAAGGGGGATTCATCGATGTTTTATCCCTCAAAGATTATTAAAGGAGAATTAGATTTCTGAAAATCTTTCTAAATCACTGGTTATGTCAGTTGGGACTTGATATTTGTTCTGACCAAGTAATTCATTAGTAATATCATTAGTCATATTAAAATGGGGGTTTCTGGGGGTTTTTTATAGGTTAAGAAATTAACCTCTATAGTTAACTGTATCTCAACTTTACTGAAACTTATAAATGTTTTAGCTTTATACTTTTAGTAGTCTGGTCCACTGCATGATTAGTATTGGCAACTCCATTTGTTGCTTGCTATCAAAAACAGCTTAGTACATCTAAGTTCTGTAATAGGACAAATAAAGCTGATTAGCTAGATATTAAGGAACCTGCCTAAACATAGTTTATTGTAGACTAAAAAAAGTAGTTAGAAGAGCATTTCTTTATCACATAGAATTGATTGGAATAAGATTAGTTGGAAGACCTTATCTGAAAATAAAGTAACTTAATAGTTGTTTTAAGATAAAAACCCTTTTCACAACTATACTAGTCCTTGGACTAAACAGATTAGTTATTTATTTTTAGCATCTTGTACCAAAGTAATATCAACATGAATACTTATGACCACTACCCTCTACTGATAGCTATAAAAATAGATAACTAAAAAAATTGTTACATAATTTCTTTTGGCTATTATCTGGTCAAGTTTAAATTTTTAGGAAAAAAAATCCAATAGTAAATACATGTACTTTTCTAGGATATATTTTTGGGGTAAATATTAAGCATCCCTCAATGCTTCAATTGAACTGAAGGGTATTTTGATCTTAGATTGTTTTAAATCATGTGGTGAGGTTTATAATAACCAAAGTTAAATGTTACTCATATCACTTTAGAAAGCAGTATGATAATTTTGCTTTCAACTTCACTAGCAGTCATAGACATAGAGGAGAGCTATCAGTAAGTAAACTTAAATTTGATTTTAAACTGTTAAATTATAGGCCAATAAAACACAGTATCATGACACTAGTCTTATCAATAACTAGTCAGTAGCACAGCCATGCCACCAAAAGTTGGATCTAAAATTGCATCATTGAAGTTAGAAGATTTCTAGGGTAAAAGTATTTATGAAAACCTTGTACAATAGGTAAACATCTAAAATTTTTAATGGGTGTCTAAAACCTAATATAAATTTCATACTTTAAATTCTAGTCTTTTGGTTTAAAGGTAAAGGGATTAATTAGTGATTGAATGATGGAATAAGACACTTGGTTTTTATATCTATAGAGCTTGTAATCCTGGATTACTTGACAGGGTACATTATATAAGTAGTTAAATGATCAGAAGGTAAAGTTATTTACTGATAGAGGGTTTCTAATGTGTTTAACTTAGTGTTAGTTGATTGTGAAAATAATATAAGTTTGTAGGGTAAGACCTTTACATTGATTAGTTTTATATATGATCTGTTTTTTATGTTTGGCTTAAGACAGTGACAACAAATGGTGTGAATGGATATGCTAAGTTATATCTACCTGTAATATAATGATTTCAAATTAGTTATAGATTCAGCTATTTATCAAGCTAGTTTGAGTTGTGGCAAACGATTTAATAGCTGGCATGGAATTGAGATAAGTATAGCATATTAGCCAATTTTCCCAGCTTTGCTTGGGTTTATAATTTAACAATGATTCTAATTGATCATTTTACTTTAGTTTTATATTGGCAGATGGTCATCAATAAGCTTAGAAACCGTTAAACTTATCGAATTAACCAACCACTAACCAGATTGGCAAAATCATTCAACTTATTGAATTAACCAACCACTCGGTCAAAATCAACTAACCATAGCAAATTAACTAAATCATCAACCATTTAGCCAAACCCAATTAAACTGCTAAATTAACCAAAACCATCAGCTACTTGACCAAAATCTATCGAACTTATCAAATTAACTAAATCATCAACCATTTAGCCAAACCCAATTGAAGCCATCAAATCAATCAAAACCCAACAAACACTTTTGAAACCATTGAGCCTATCGAATCAAATAAAAACACCAAACACTCAGCCAAAGCCAATTTATATAAAATAGCCAAAACCTGGCAACCGCTCACCAAAATCAATAACCTATCAAATCAAATGAACAATATCAAAATGCTCAGCTGAGATGATATACCAATTACAATTCATATCTTAAATATTATTTTTAAATATTTTATATAACTTTTATTAATAATATCATGGATCTTTTTAAAAATAGCATATGACTCTTCCCAACGTTCATAAAGTATTTGTGCCAACTTTGGCTATTTTTGGTTCATTTGTTAATGAGATAATGTGTCTCATACATTTATATCTATATATATACAATGATTTTAATTATATTGAGATGGTTAAAAGTTATAAATATATGGTTTTATCCGAAATTTGATCATGATGCAGCATATAGGTCTAGCTACAGAACTAGTGATCATGTTATTATATTTCAAATTGTTCTGATTAAATAGTAAGTATTGGGCTAGAATTATTTATGAGTAAGGGTATCTTATGATTATCATTTAATATATTCATCTAAAAGTGATCAAGGTGTCATCTGTTTTTCTTATTATACCAAATAATAAAACTTAGATTTTTGAGGCACCTATAAGTAAACCCATTTGTCTTTGGTGTGATCAACCTTAATTTATATAGGTAAACCTTTTTGTAACATCCTGAGAATAGTATGCACAAGGCTATTCTGTGAACTCTGCTCAAACTGTTCCTTGTTTTAAATTATATTTGTAGGTCAGCACTTTTGACTACTCCCAATTTTATAGTTAACCCCAATTTTTTACTGTATAAGCTATATAAAAATCATAATAATTTGCTAATTGCTTCAAAGTGTTCTAACTTTTTTATCTATATTTTATAAATCTATATATTACCCACCTAAGTCATATAGTTCCTTACATGGTATTACAAGAACTGGTAAAATATAATCCTAAATTTAGAAAATAACAGTGTGCACAGCACCAGCTGTCACAAAGTTTCCCACAATTTGAATTCTTTGTGACACTAAAATGAGCTTCCATTAAAGGTAGTAAGCCTGGCAGGTAAAACTGCTTCCACCCTAGTGCAGGTTTTGAGTTCAAAACCTGTACTGGCTAGAAAAATTATTGGTGTAGTATATTTGTCCCAAGGTTAACCCACCTCAAATAACTATAATTATTATCATTATAAAATCAGCTTCTATTATTCCTTGGTAGAACCTTTCAGGTCTATAATCCAATACAGTAATATGGTACTCTTTAGATAAAATCATCATTTTAAATTAAAATCTGATGCTAACAATTGCTAACTTGACTCAATTAACCTGTATACTTAGAAAGTTTAACTAGTGATTAAGATAATCTATGTATTCCATGATAAGTCTACAATACATTTACAAGACATAGTATCCATGTATATGACTGTTTAATGTGTGATTATAGATTTAGATTTTTTAGTTAATTTTTATTATAATTATAACTTTTGGTATTGTGGTAAATTCAATAATAACTAAAAGTAAATGGCAGGTCAACCTTGGTACAAATATACTATGATGAGTTTTTTAGCCTGAGCTGGTTTTGAATCTGTTTCAATCAAAACCTAACTCAGAGTGGAGCAGGAACCACCCCAGTATACTACCACTTTTCTAAATTCAGTAAGGTTTAATCTTATATATGACTTAACCAGATTTAAATTATAGGCTTTACATAAATTCATGGTTTGATCCTTATTATCAATGAAGCAAAAATATCAGGAAAAGTTTTAATTTTGAAATTTGTAAGGCTATTGGGGTTACTATAAGGAGTAAAAAATTAAGTATGATGATTTGCTAGTCATTATTCAAAGCTATTTTAATAGCCTCAATGTCTGTCTGTTTGTCTGTTAACCCATAATGTTTGATATACTGATATGAATTTAAAAATCAGACAGGTAGGTAGAATAGTTTTAGGAGATGGGTTTGGTATAATTTATATATTTTATGAATTATCAGAGTTAAATGATGATCAAAAGCGGTTTAATCTGATATGAAGTTCTAGAATCTATATATAAAAGCAAATGTGTGTTTGTATGTGTGTGCAATGCCTAGCCAAAACTAGATCATGTAGAGCTCTGAAAATTTGGCTATAGGTGGACGGGAGGGGGTCCATGTGCACCTCGAAGCCAGATATTTAATTTTCATAATAAAATAAAAAGTTTTATATGTAACAAGTGAACTTTTTATATGTTTTTAATGGAAATTGGTATATTGTTATGGCCGAGAAGTTTGATATTCAGTTGATTTGGTAGTTTAAATGGTTTTGTTGAGCGGTTGGTGGTTTTGGGTTGATTAATAAGCTTAATGATTTTTATAAAATAGTTAGTGATTGGCTGATTTGATAGGTTAATTGGCTTTGGTAAGTGGTTTATGGTTTTAGTTGTTTCAATAAGTTTAGTTTTTTATGAATGTGAAGCGGATGGAAATTGGTTGATTTGGTATATTCAATGGTTTAAGTTATTAGTAAGTGGTTGGTGGTTTTGGTTTCGATTTTTTTAGCTTTGCAAAGCAGTTGGTGATTAGTTGATTTGGTATATTCAATGGTTTTAGCTAAGCGGTTTGATGGTTTATCAATATGGATTATCTGATAAAGTGTAAACACCATAGCAAAGCACAGGAATCTTGATGTTAGTTTTATATAATCTTAAAAAACCTGCCTAATTCGGTTCCCCTAATCAATGAAATACTTTTGGCAAGTTAAGTAGAAGTTTATTTAGTAGTTTGGAAGATATATCACATGCACAATGATTTTAAATATATAGAGAGATGTTTTGGGTAGCAGTTTAGTGTTATTTGATTGACTCGATAGGTTTATTTTGTTTGGCTGAGTGGTTGATGGCTTTTGGTCGAATTGATAGGACACAGTTTAGTTTTGAGGGGTGATTAGTTATTGGTTGTTTTGATAAGTTCAGTTAGGCTTACCTGAGTGGTTGGTGGTTTTTGGTTGATTCGATTGAGCAATTAGATTTGGCTGAGTGGTTTTGTTTATCTATAGTATAAAATCTAAATTGATAAATTGAAAATCTGAAAATTTATAGACACCGTAGCGAAGCACGGGTAAATCGGCTAGTGGTCTATAAGATAGTGTTAACTGGTCATTTAATGCAGCACAGATACTTTAAGCTTTTTAGCTAATTTATAAGCTACTAGCAGAGTTACCCAGCATTGCTCAGGTTTATTTATTACTAGACAGTTTGAACTGATTAACTTAGGTTCTATATGTAGATAACACAAAACCACCTACTCATTACTATTGAACAAATCAAACCAATTAATCACCAAACGCTTACCCAATACAAGTGAATTTATCAATCAAAACCACCATCCACTTAACCAAAACCAATTAAATCTATTAAATTACTTTAATATCATCAAATCACTTGGCAAAGCTAAAGAACCTATTAAATTAACCGAAACTCACCAACCACTCAGCAACATCAATTGAATATAAAAAACAACTAAATTTTATAAACTCTTTGGCCAGATAAAATTAGCATTATCAAATCAACCAAAATTCACTAACACTCAGATATAGCCCCAATTTAGATATTGAATCAATATAAAACCAACCACTTACCCAAAATTATTAATTCTATCACATTAACCAAAAAGCGCCAATCACTTAGCCAATTAGAATTAACCCTATCAGATCAATTGAATGCTACCAAATTGCTAACCAAAACATCTCTATATTTATAAATCATCATATATATATATTTTTTAAACTTTAAATTTTATTCGAGGTGGGCCGACCTGGGGACGATACCGCACCGATTAGGGAAGTGAAGAAAATGAGAAAGGAGGATAAAACCCGGAAAACCTCCATGCGCGGCGTATGATAGGCCAGGAACTCCATGGACCGCCTTTGCTATTCGCTATCTCGGTTCGGGGCATTGGCGCGCAAAACCAACACAGTCAAAATCGTCTCCTACCCAAAGTCCATTACCGGGATCGAACTCGGGAGGCAGTGGTAGAGGGTCCATACTCTACCACTGGGGTATCCTCCCTATCATCATATATATATATATATATATATATATATATATAATATCATCTTTTAAACTACTAAACCAATTTTAACCTAACTTGGCAAAGACATTTTATGAATTAGGAGAAACAACTTAAGCTGTTATTTTAAAGTTATAATAAGAAAAATCAAATAAAATAGATAGTTTTAAATACAAATAGACAGATACTAGTCAAGATAACATATTCTAAGGTGTAAACATTTGATTTGACCTTGATTGAAAACTACTTAAAAACAGAACTTAACGTCTTAATATCCAAAGCAAAATTCAAAAAAACATAGATACACAATACTTTTTAAGTAAATTTGATAACTACATAGGCTCAACATTTTATTTTTAGCTTTAACTATTACTTGCAATATCAGTTTTAGCTATCTATATATAAATAACCCATTTAACTGCTTAGCTAAAACTTTTGATTATACCAAATTACAATTACAACTGCTTTTTTTAGTACTAGATAATTACAACTGCTTAGTAAAACCAAACCAAACTTATCAAAACAACCAAAAAACATCACCTATTTATTAAAACCAATCAACTTATCAAAATCAACCAATCAATAACTGCTTACTAAAACCAGTGAGCTTAATAATTAGTAAAATGACCAAACCATATGGCAAATCCATTTAACTATTTTAACTGAATATTAAACTGCCCAGCTGTAATGATATACTGATTATCATTATACATATAAAATATTTTACTTCTTATATATATAACCTCTTTTTTTATTATAAAATATAGTTATAATAATTCAGAACCCTTTGTGGGCATGCCCACAACAACTCACTGAAGATCAATTACAATTGGATGAATGGTATAGGAATGCATACATTATAAACAAACAAACAAAGAAACAAACAAACAATCATTTACATATTATATCACATAAAAAAAGATTAAAACTTACCTTAAATGATAATAAAAAATGTTTAGGATGATAAAAGTTTATAGTGAACTCAAAATCTATAAATATATTAATTTTATTAGATTAAGCAAAAATATTAAAACTTAACCTGATGGTGTTAGTAAGCATAGACTATTACAATAGTTTATGCTGAAATCAAAATTATTAAAGTTATTAAAAATTAAGAAACAAACTTACCTTAAGAGGATATTTATAAACCATCTTATATGATTACAGATGAGCATACTAGAAACAAATATCTAGTGAAAAATAAGTATAAACATTAAAAAATTTTACTTTGAAAAGGTACTGATGAACAAATTAAATCTCAGATGAGCATACTGAAAACAAACTTCTAATAGCTTTAGCAAATTAATAGTTAAAAGCAGTAAAAAATAATTAAGACCACTAAAAAGCTTACCTTAAATTGATCTCATTACTACACTTCAAATTTAAAAATGTTATTCCGGGATCAAACATCTAATAAGATACCAACTAAAATTTTTTTGTTGTTAAATAATAAATATAAAAATTTAGTGATTGTTTTTTCTAAATAACCAAAGACTACTGAAGTGTATACCTTTTCATTGAAATTATAATACTTTAATTTAAGTAAGGATAATTGAAAATAACTATTAAGTGAATGATTTTAAAAAATAGTTAAAACTATTAAAGTGCTTACTTTTGTGCTGAAATTTTAATTCTGAAGT
Organism: Massospora cicadina; assembly: GCA_022478985.1. Classification (NCBI taxonomy): domain Eukaryota; kingdom Fungi; phylum Entomophthoromycota; class Entomophthoromycetes; order Entomophthorales; family Entomophthoraceae; genus Massospora; species Massospora cicadina. The sequence goes on along the minus strand of JAKSZP010004075.1, from coordinate 132,656 downwards.
TTTTTGCAGTTTAAGTGGGGGTATAATCACTAAGATAATTAGTACTATGAAATCTTTCTATTTAATATGATACCTGGTTTTTATCTAAAGTTGGATATAACTTAAAAATGCAAAATCTATTTATATGTTAATAGTATTGTTAAAAGCACCAAATAGACATTCCACAGTATTAACATATATAATCTTATCAGTGGGGCTTAAAGTAAGTGATTAATTGGTTGTAATTTACAGGTAATTTTTTATAATTATAACTATTGAATCAACTAAATATATTAAACTATCTCATCTGTAACAATATACCATCTACCATTTTAAAATATATCAGATTTTCATTTATTACTTATAAACTTTTTTATTTTACTATAAAATTTGGTTTTAAAACCTAGAAACCTCCATGGGCATGCATACAACAACTCACCAAATTTTCATCACAATTGGATGATTGGTATAGGAACACATAGAAGACAAACATATTAACAGACAACCATCCATTCCTATACATATAGATATCTTAATTTGACTGGACTATTTCTATAACTTGATAATTTTATATACAATATGAATATTGTAAACCATATATCTTTACAATCGGTCCATTGTAAAAAGATTAGTTCTATCAGACTGGATTGTGGTGAGAAGAAAAAATTCTAAAATCTTAATTGATAGCCAACCAATAATCCAGTATATAATTAATGCTTAACTGATTTCTATTTTCAGATACAAACTTATAGATTTTAATTGTAAAAGGATTATTAAGTCTACATGATGTCAGAGATTTTTATAAAAAAGTTACACCTGGTTTTATTTTTACTCTTCCATGTAACTAAACCTAACTGAAAGATCTTTAAAGCTTCCAATAGCAGTAGATAAGATCTATGCATAGTCCAAATGTGCATGTTTAGCTATCTATACCTAATTATCTGAGAATGACTTTAATATAGTTATCACTGTTGGTGAACTTTACTTTGTAAAGGTTTATTATAATAAAAAATCACCAATAGTTGAGAATAAAGATACAAATGGCTTTATTATAAAATATACTCTGACTCTAATGGACAGAGGGCTTTATACATTTTCTTATAAAATAAAATTGTATAGCCAATTGGAAATTTTCAAGAAGGCTAATAGTAACTTTAGCTACTACTATATAATAACTGTAGTCAAAGGTATATATTAAAATATAAAAGTCTATATAGTTAATGAAATCATAATTGTTTTTGTGATTGATTTCAATTATCTTATTACATGCTGAATTATTATCAAACTTTTGTCTTGATCTAAATAAAAGTCATTGTATGTATGTTTCACACATCCTCCTAAACTACTGGACTAATCTCAACCAAACTTGGTAAAAATATTTATGCGTTGGGAGAACCAACATAGAATGTTTTTGCTATTAGCTTTTGGGTTCTAAAAAACTATACACTTAAACCCGATCTGATTTTTAAGGGGAATTGATATATCATTTTGGGTAAGTAAATTATTGGTTATTAGATTGATTTGACAGATTCAATCACTTCCTAAACTTATCAAGGGTCCAACTATCAATATCTGGACCCAAAAGCAATTGGTCAGAATCATCGGGTCTCTAATAAGCCCACTTGAAATTTGAATATTTATACCCAAGGCTGTAACAGGGATAGATTATGGATTCAAAATCTGCCTTTAACTTAGCTTTTAAGTTCTATAATAATAGATAACCCCTGAATAGTAATATTACAGCAACCATGGGGGATAATACTAGTGGTTTATAGAATAACTATAAAGGTAAAATTTTATTGGGATATGGAATAATTTTATCTAAATGGGTGGAGCTGCAGGTGAACCTTGAAATGATATTTAAAAGTGGGTATGGTTTGTACGAATAATTTTGTAAGTTAAATGTTGCATTTGGAGTCAATTTTAATAGTTCAGTACTACTATATAAAGCTAGATACTGGGTTGCTTTATTGAATAAAGTTAGAAAAGTCTAGAGGGAGATCGAGTTTGAGATGCGGGTGGTAGAGGTTTGAGAAGTACTGGTAGGTAGGGACCCAGATGGGGTAGATGTAGGGGAAGGGGGTAGGGATGAGTGAGGACTGTATGGAATGGACCCTTTGATCGCAGTTGTAAAGGTCGAGAAGTTGATAGTTCTCTATTTCGGGTTGCTTGGGGGATAAGTTATGTTGAATTGGGGTCCCCTTGGGTTTCTTTTTGGTGTACGTACGTTTGATGAGGGAAAGATCGTTGATGTTTCCGGGCGAGAAATGGTCGTGCTGGAAGCGGCACCAGCTATCTCTCCCGCGGCCTCTGAACTTTCGGCTGTCCGAGGTCCGCTTGAAGCCATAGAGCTAAAGATGAGCTTTAGGGTAACTTGTGGCTTACGTTCAACTGCCTGAAGAATGAGGCGATACTCGTGTTTCTGAAGTGCTTTCTCATCACATTGCTCTCAAAGAACCCAATGTTATGGATGATGAACCCTTTGCTAGCAACGTCCCATGAGAGCGCGTACGAGTAGTTTGGATCTGAAAGCAAGCTGTACATTAATAAAAGTCCATGTGCATGTTTACCCATGGAGGCTTAAGATGAAGGGGGAAGGTTTAGAAGCCATGCTGCGTACATTCCCTCATGCTGCGTTTAATCCTAGTTGATGTTTCCACCCATTAGGGTCCCATGGGCGTGGATTAGGTTTCGCGCGTGACACTTGTATTGTACATTAGCTGCCTTTAAACAGGTTCAATTCTTAAACTTTGGTGTAGGCTAGGTGGATATTGGCCCGAGTGAAGGTTAATGGTTTCTGATGAGAAACCATGGCTTATTGGTGTTCCATAAATTATAAGTTGTATGGCATTGAGCTGATTTGATAGATGAGCTTTATTCTCGAAGTTAGTTAAGCGCTTTAGATTTTTCAAGTTCTCTGCCTCGAATAAAAGTTTAGATGGACTGAAGGCTAGTGGATTGTTTAAATTATCCACAGCTCAACTTAATTAGTTCCGTTTTTAAAATGATCACGTTACTCCATAAGGGTTCAACTAATTAATCCACACAGTTTAGAATGACCTAGGCTCAATAAGCATTCCAAATTCAACCTTGCGCTTGATTAAACAAAATTGGAAACTCTTGATTTCACTCTAAAAGTAAACCTGTGTATCCACAGTTTTACTTCCTCGTTTAAGCTTCATTTAGTTCAGCACCCTCTTAGTCAACTGGCAATGAATTTCAGTTTGATAGCAACCAACGATGAGATTCAGTGGGTGTAAGTTGATTGGTTATCCAATCCATGGATAAATTGGTGGATTGACCTAAATGGTTTTGGTTTGAAGGCTTAACTTAATAAAATGTATAGATTGAAATCAGACAGGCTTTTGAATAATAAAATATATACAGGTCAAATTGAGAACCTTCTCCCTTTTTAAAGTCAGTTAAAATATATATAGGTTGAACTGAGAACCTTCTCTGTTTTCAAATTCGGTGAAAAACCAAATCAGTTATATCAAGTTAGGGAACCGGGTGTAGTTGTACAAACCTGTAACCATAAGCTAAGGTGGGATACTAAATGCTAAAATAGGTTCAAAACCCATTCTGGCTATGATAAAACTTTGTTTTCTCTATCCCTTTATATTATTATTTATTTAAAGATATAGAGTTAATAATCTTACCTCAGATAAACTTGATATAGAGTTAATAAAAAAGATATTAAACTAGGCCTAAGAGGGCCTCTGCACAAATTTAGACTTATTATAATTAAGGTTGAGTGGATGGTTAGCCTTGTGGTAACTTAATACTACCTAGATAAATTGATTTAAATCTTGCATATAGCTAAACTTGGCAAGGTAGTCTTATCTCAAGTTTGACCTGTATCAAATACTCGATAATTAAGGTTGAACAGGGTGAATTCTAAATTAGAAATTAATTGAATAACCACCCTATATATATAAAGGAAAGCCCCAAGCTCCCCATTTAAAGCAAGTCTTTGTTACTATATCTTATAATCAGTACTATTTTTTACTTTTAAATATTATAAGTGTTCAGATATTATATAAAACCTGATTGGTCTCTGATTGGGTCCACCAATTAAAGTATAGTTTTAAAATATTAACCTTGGGTTATCAAACTATATCTGGTTTTGGTAGTTTGCAAACTGAATCAATATATCTGATCATCTTATATCTATCCAATTTAGTTATATATAATCTAAATCTTACTCATTGACTGATCGCCCTATTTTATAAGCTAGTATACCGAAAGCTTATAATATTATCATAACAGTATTAGCAGGATACCTACTAAGCAACAATTTTTAAAAAAGGATCTTTACCAAATAAGATTTACTAAATTTTAACTTTGATAAATTTATTACCTAACTTAATTTATATGTTATACCTTTATGAGATATAGGCTGCTCTATTTATATAATAACTGAGCTAATAAATCTAGCTAGAATCAAATTCCTTATTTATCTAACCATTAGCTGGATCTCCAGATTTAGGTATGTCTCAATTTATATATACTAGGTGACCCATACGAATACTTCGCATCACTTCTGGTAATAGGATTCCTTATATGACTATCCTATGGATAGTACTTAATCAATAAAAATGATTATTGCAAGTAACGAATGATGCAAACTGGTATCAACATAATAAAAATAAAATATAATTTTTAAATAAAAAAACTAATTTTGAAGTTGTGAAAAAATATTAATAAAAATTAGTAAATATACAAATAGTGTGATGTATATTTCAAAATAAATTTTTTTTCTAATTCAAATGAAAATATTTTTCACATTATTTGTATATTTACTAATTTTTTAACAAAAAAAACTTACTATTTTTATAAGAAAATTTACTTTTTTCAGAAATTATGACAAAAAACGCTTGCTACCTCAATATTATTGAGGTTAGAATAGTGCTCCACTGCTTTTGCAAATGTTGTATTACTTACTTATTTTAATTTGATTGACCCGTTGTTTGTACATTTATACGTTGTTTGTATGTTATTTATACGTTTATTCTATTCTATTCAGAGACTTTGGTACCACCATGACACTTTATACACATAATTTTTAAATGAAATTTTTAAAATATAAGTTTTAAAATATAATTTTTTAATAAAAACATTAATTTTAAGATATTTACTTATTTTTTGTCATTAGAGGTAAAAATAATCTTCAAAATGGTGTATCAAATATTAATTTTGATACAGTATTAAGAGAGATATTTCATACCAATAAAAATACACATTTGAGAAATAATATAATACTATTTATCAAAAGCAACTAACTTATCATATCAACCAATCACTAACTGCATTATTAAAACCGTTAAGCTTATTAATCAACCCAAAACCACCAACCGCTTACCAAAACCTTTTAAGTATCAAATCAACCGAATATCAAACTGCTCAGCCGTAACAATATACTGAATGCCATCGAGAACATATAGGGGTTTCACTTGTTACATATAAAACTTTTTATTTTACTATGAAAATAATAATTTACTTATTTTTCATCATTAAAGGAAAAAATAATCTTCAAAAGAGCGTATCAAACATTAATTTTGATACAGTATTAAGGGAGATATTTCACACTGACAAAAACACCTTTGAGAAATAATATATAGAGATAACTTATAGTAATCTCTAAAAACTATTTGAGGTAGGTTAACCTTGTGATAAATATACCAACCCATTTTCTATAAAGTAATAAGTGGGATAAAATAATAGGAAGAGAGTATAAAATTTCAGGAAATCCTCCATATATTCTGGTTAAATGGGGAAAATTCTATAGTTCATATTATAATTCACTACCTTGGATCAGGAATTGTTTATTCAAGGATTGGAGATTGGAGATCCTTCTTATCATACTTGAATCAAGAATGATGTATAACTCCAATAGCTATATTGTCTCCTTATAGGGATTTTACCAGAGATTGAATTGGCAAGGCAACTTTATTAGGCTCATGCACCTGTTATTATAATATAATATCCTATCCTTATATTTATATTTTTAAAATTAAATGAGGTGGGTCAACCTTGGGATAAATATATTACACCAAGTTTTTTATCCTGTTCTGGTTTCGAATATGTTTCGATCAAAACCTGACCCAGAGTGGAGCAGGAACCACCCCACTATGCTATACACTCCTCCCTTATATTTATATTCATAACACTATTAAATAAGAAAATTGTACCATTGAGATAAATAAATTTAAGTACTAGAAAGTGATCACAATTATATATAATGTTAAACAAAAAATTAAAGAATATAGAAAGATATACATTTCTATATTAATTTGGTTTATAAAAAATGAAGTACTCTGTATCCATATATTAATATGAGTCCTATTTATTAAAAGATAAAAATATTAAATAGTATTCAGTAATTAAAAATAAACAAATATACTAGGATTTACTCAAGTAGATAAGCTACAAAACTAACTTACACCTCATAGTAACAATCTATAATCCCAGTGGGGGTTAATATATAATTTATTTGTTAGGTTAACAGCATGTCTATAAAACTCAATAGTAAGCTTTATTATACAAATAGGATAGCATTAGTACTTAAAGGTTGACTGGGTAGTTTAATATTATCAGCAGCATAATGGTCTGCCCAAAGCTAAATAAAACTAAGTTATACTGAGAAGCATAAAGAATACCTTTAAATAAAGGTTTTATAAGCCATATAAATCTTCTTGAGATGATAGTATCTAACTTTAAATGTTGTAGAGGATCAACTAGTCAACACTACATCTGACACAGAGTAAATCTCTTCCTATACTATAAGTTTATCACCAATCTAGCTATATGGTATAGTATAGACATGTATTATAAAAATAATTTTTAATGGTCACTCTCAGCCTTGGGATAATTTGTTGAGTTTTAAAGAGGCCTTATGATTAAAGTATATTTATTATATCAATTGCCTAAAGTTACCTATAAAGGTTACCATAGGTCCCTTATAAAGGAGCATCAAGTTTCAACAGCTAAGAGAGTGCATGCTGGATTTGCCAATTATCCTCATGGTACTAAGTGTTTTATATGGACCAGAGATCTCACTTTACATATTGTGCTGATACACACTTTGCATAATAATGCCTTTCTCACTTGAACATACTTGTTTGCTTAAAAGTAAAGTATAGCATCATCTTATATTGAACTAAATTTCATTGATATTGTGGCCATAACAGCTTATGCTGCTCATGATTTAAATTTTAAAATTTTATTTGGGGAAGGCTGACCATGGGATGTTCACTTCCAATAAACTCCAACTACAAAACACTGAGAAATAATGAGGGCTACCCCAGAGGAGCCATAGCTACCTTTTGTTGCCAGTGGGGCTGCCAGTGGAAGGAAGAGGGGTGTGACATAGGAGGCCTGGACCAAAACTGAACACAAATGAAGTAAAGTATCCAATAAGAGGAACCAGATGGGGAACCAGGATGACACCAACTGGTGTTGGTGGGATGGCAGGTGGCCAAACAACCAAGCTTGAAAGTGATCCATAAGGTGGGAATGAAAGTGATGCATGACTTCATGTAAGGTTGGGTTAGTGACAGAGAGTGCATCAAGGATGATGGTGTGTATCATCCATAATGCTATTGCAACAATTAAGGTGTGGAGCAATGGGTGGATAGGGGAGGTCATGGAAAAGGCAAAGATGTTTTTGCTGCTCATGATTTAACTTCTTCCTTAAAAACAATTTAATATCTGCTTATAAAAGACTGATTCCGCTGCAGTAGCCAATATTATCAACAGTCAAATTACTCTAATCCACACTGCACATACCATATTACTTCATATAATGCCCATATGGTAAATATTATCCCTGACTCTAAATTTACCACCCTCCATTATATAATTTATAGTGCAGGAAAGTTTTGACATAGGGTAGCCATCCTGTTCTCTAATTATATGATGCTATAAAGCACAAAACACATATAGCCCCAGGCTACATCATTCATTGTACCTCCTCATTACCCTAACTTTAAAGTATTTTCAATCATTTTTATAGCATATCAACAAAAGCTATTTTTGGTTTATGTTATCAACAGTTATACTAATAATTAACTATTAAAGTTTAACCAATGATAATCTATTCAAGTTCTAGTGCCAATAGCAATATTGCAGATGATTATAATGTGGCAAGAAAAAAATTTAGCATTATTTTAGTATAGGGTACAACAATAACACCTTATTACCCACTCAAATGGAAAGTTTTTGGTGGACACCATAGGATAATAATCAGTTGATTCAGATGCAGCAGGTGCCATCAAAAAATTATATTTATAAAACCATTAGCATACTTTGTTTATAATTGTGGCTATGAGAATAGAATGGGACAAATTTAATAAAAGGTTTATATAAACTTAGACAATCAGGTGATATCAACATTGTTTAGCTTAACAAAATTATTTAAAGTATCCCATTTTTTTATACACTAATTAAAATTAAATCTAATGACCCATGATCATTTTAGATGGTTGCAATGAGCAATGCCCAAATTATCTGGATGGAATAGTGATATGTTTTACTTATATCCTACAAGAACTATGAATAACCCCTAAGGGTGTTTAGTCTGGCAGGGTAATTCCTGCTTCACTCTAGTGCAGGTTTTGTTCAACACATGTTCAAAACCTGTACTGGCTATAAAAAATCTTGGTATGGTATATTTGTCCCAAGGTCAACCCACCTCAATTACTTATAAATAACCTTTAAATTGTCATTTTAAGTTATAAGTGTGTTATAAAATTCTTCAAAGGCCATGCTCTAGCACTAGAAGAAGCAGAGCGCTTAAAGCATTATCTTACCAGCTGACTAATAGGTCTATAGAGCCTTTATTATAAGGTATACCTGACTAAATTTTATAATATTATACACATGAAGACATAGAATTAACCATTGAGCATCAGAGTCTATCCAACCAAGAAACTTTAGTGGAATAAAATGCCATATAATTAAGATTGTGATTTACCTGACTGAAGAAGCAGGGTCATCTGCCCATGCTGTTATAACTTTGTGTCAGAGATCATATCATTGAACAAAAAACGCTCCAAATTAAAGACTAAATGGTGAAAATAAATCAAACTTCCCCTCTGTGGAGTTAGGTCTTGATAAGTCTATTGTTGTGCCATCTATTAAATCAATGATGATCTAAGTGGTAAGGATTGAGTCAAGGAGAACTAAAATCATTAAAGAGAATCAATTGACCCAGTCCAAAATTGATGATCTGAGTGGAGCTGCATCCCATAATCCCATAATCTCAACCAGAAAGTTCTCAAACAACTAGGTTTATGATTATCCAGATGGTGATGGGTAACAAAGGCTGTTGCAGACCCTCCTATTAAATGAGAAGAGAAAATATTGATCAAGGAGGATGAAGACATTACTTATGCCACTAGTTTCCCACTCACTCTGTAAATATTGATAAGCGTTGGTAATAAAGAAGTTACACATTATATCCTATCTTTGATTTTAACATAGTCTTTTATGTTCCCTTGTATTTTATGATAATAAAGCATAGTGTGGTTGTGAACACAGAAAGTTCCTTATAAAAAACTTTATAAAGCAAAATTGCATAGCCAATGCCTCTTAAAAGCTATTTGCTACAAAGAGCCATCCCAAGGGAAGCTATCACTTTAAAATAGAACACATCCAGTCATTAAAAATTTGGACCTTTGAATTCACTATAACAGTAAAGCCAAGAGTGGTTCTCACTACAGGGTGCCTCAAGTTTTTATAGTAAAATTGTCAACCAACATAAAAGATAATATAACAATGAAACTATCTAATCTAAAAGGTTGAAGAGTATTACCAGATGGATTACACAAAAATATAATTTATTATTACAGTTTGAAAGTTTTGAGTTCAGTTACTTTTAAGTTTAATATACTATTACTGATTTTGACCAGTATAAACTCCAGCATGACAAGATTGGTGGTACCATTTTAATAGCTTCTATATGGAATATACTTGACTGAGGTTCAATCCAGTTGTTCCTGCACCAAGGATGTATAATTCTACATCAGAAGAATTTATAGCTCATCTACCTTGGCTGTTTCTAAGTTAGATGTGTAAGTTTTGTCCTACCTCCATCTTTTTATGTATTCACCTATTCATCACCTTCTCTAGCTGGTAGGGTTACATCACCAGGAGGTGATAAGCTAATTGGGACTAATACAGAATAAAATGACAACATTTTAAGTTTTACAAAGCTGCATCTGCATTTGTCCATGATAAGTATAAATCAATCCAAGAAAATTGATGCCTCATCAATAATGCCCTCAACCAATTGCCCTCCTAGACTCTAAATTGCTAAATATTTGGATAACCAGTTAACCCATAATCTACAATCACATTTGACTAAGTACATGAGCATATGCAACATACCTCTAAGCCTTTGAGAGAACCTAGAATATCAAATTTAATTTTGATACAACGCTTTCTTCAGGTGGAGATCTTTATTGGAGAGTACAATGATGTTGCTAAGAACTATCTTCTGTGACAGGACCCAAGGGCCTGAAGGGCCAAAGGGCCTTGTGATCCATCTGGATCTGACAGTTCAGAAAGGTCTTGGGTGCCACAAGGGCCTATAAGGCATGTGTACTTTAATGGAGTCAAAGGGCCTTGAGGTTCTGAAGAGCCACCTTGGCCTCTAAGATCCACTACTCCTTGTGCAAAATATGACAATAATCCTTAAAGAAGAGAATTGTCAAGAATGATTAAAACACTATGTTAACAACTGGAAGGAATATCCTGAGAGTGTGGCGTCCATCCCATGGGAGACCTATTATTCCTAAGCTTACACTGAAAGCACTCAATGGGGAGACAATTTATTTTTCTACATTTACCAAAGTTACCAATACCTAACTAATCAATTAGAAAAGACCTGTTTTAACCTTGAAATTGAATCAGAAAATATGAAACCTAAATACAGAAACAAAGGCTAAGATTTTGGCCCTTAAAGGCAAAAATGTAATAGAAAAACAATGTAAATGCCCTTGACTGATGTTGAAATGAGCTAAAAGATGTCATGGATAGTAAGATGATGTGTTGATCAAAAGGGTTCCCACAAACATGTGAAGACTGTATCTTCTGAGCTGAGCCATGGTGAACAAAAGCCATTAATATCTTTTTTATCTCCTATGGCTCTAGTTTTATACCCAGCTACAAAGAAAGTTTATCTCTGGTTAGGAAAGTAATACATTGTTTCTCAATATTTATGAAAACGTGATAAAAGAGGCTACAAACATATATAAAGTGTAGCATATCCAATTATGTCTCAGAGGTAAAACCAGAAATTATGACACTGCATCTGTGAGACTACCAAACCTGGGTACAGGTCAAGGTTCCTTTGATTCAGGAGTTCAGAAATGAGCAACCTCTATCAACCAGAAGCAAGATTTTTAGAGATATTTCTCACCAAGGAAAAGCCCTGCTGACTTCTATAGCCAATTTTATGCCCACACTTAACCTTTAGTAGCCACTTTTCATAATACTTTAGATCACACCATCACTGCTGTTACCTCTGCCCTTGGGTCATGGCCTGATGTTCAATTATGCATGATAAGACTCAAGAAGAACTTTGCATGCATCTGAGATGCCAAAGAAGCTCTGAACAAGATCCCTTCTCCACAGTGAATAAAGTTTTATATTTTTCTGAGGCCCTCAGGTTACCTCAAAGTCATTTTATAAAAGCAAAAGATAAAAATATACTAACTTGCACTTATTGCAAAGAAAGACTCCACTCCATTGATGAATGTTAGTAAAGATGTGCTAAGGAGGAAAAAAATGAGATTTCAGCATGAAGAAAAAGACTTTATGATTATGATTCTATCATGCCTTTACCTATCCTTAATTTTCAAACACAGTTTCTGAAACCACTACCTCCAAGAATGACTTATGGTTGATGTTAAAGTTTTTGGACCACTTTAGATGTCTGGTTCTTCTTCTGGGGTTAAAGCTAGATTTTTTTTAGTACTAGATGGTCCCAACCCGATTAAAGCTAGATTTTTGAACGCCAATTTTATGAAGACAATAGACCAGATGGCAATAATACTTGAGATATAAACTCTTTAAAGATAAGACTTAAGGCTGTATTCTCCTGTTGATTAATTGTACAGCAGCTTCCTGCCCTGATATTCCTGATCACAAGTAAATTTTTTACTTAATACAATGGAAAAGTATTAAATTCAAAAGCTTGTATATCAAACTAACAAATCAGATTGTGTTTTATTGAAAAAAATAGAGAAAATTGTATAGGGTTTAATTCTCACCACATCTTTACCCATGGCATCTTGATTTGCACTACCACTCATTTAGCAGTTTGAAGTGAAGGTTTTTAGAGAGCTACAATACATTAGGCGTCCTGCTGTAACCCAGCTCAGCCCTGTGGTCAATGTATTACTGATATAATTATATAAAGCAAGCATCTCCTCAAACACTCATTAAAAAAACTAAGCCCACGCATTACTTGAACAACAATAGCACATACTAAGGCAGTTCACACCACCAATTTTCAAATCTAAATAAATGTAACTCAATTGATATCAAAAGCTAATTTCAATTTATCCAACAAATCCCTATACTGGGTCAATAAGTTGAATATGGTTAAGTGAAATTGCTAGACCAAAAATACTAAGTTTTCTTTGTACTTAAAATATTTTCAGTTATTAATTGCTGATATATTTGACATAAGATATAATAAGTTAGAAATAAGCTAATATTACTATTTCCTATATCTACCCAATAATTTAGATCCAGTCAATTATTAAACATTTTCATTGGCTAAATTGGATAAAATTAGAGGGTTCTTCTCTTTTTTGACCATGATGTTTAAATTCTCATAATCCTCAAAGTACAAACGCTATCTCAGCAGCCTTTCTTCCCAGGATAGGCGCGTCTTCTGAAGGCTCAGTTTCTCCATGTGGCATGATATTGTTGATTCAGGCATTGTGCTTTCACTTTCTTAGGTCAGTTCAAACGTTTATGCCTTGACAGTTATGGAAGGTTATCTTTAATTTCAGTCACAACTCAATTGGAGCCCAGAAAATCCAATTCAGTCCCATTGATTTTAAGTTCCATCCAGCAAACTTCTTGATGGATCAAACATAATCCTTCTTTCACCGCCTCCCTAAATTTTTTGTAGCCCCATTGCATCTCAAAATAATGAAATTTTAATTCTTTATCAATTTTTATCAGATAGCAATATTCTCCCCAATTTCATTTTCTCACCGCTTCAAATCCTTCCTCCATATAGCCTTATTTCTTCACTTTGTGCATATTGCGTAGCCAATTTGGGTTTTGCTATTGACTTAATGACTGAAATCTTGGAATTTTATATGGCTTCTGCGCTTGCATCTGAGCCTAATATAGCTCCACTCAATCTGTTTGAAGCCAATCTGGCTTTAATATTTGCTAACTCAGTCATTAGGCTCTGGTGTTCCCTGACAATAGGGCATACTGACTTTCATTGTTCATCAGGCCTCAAGAATTATGCTTCAAAATACTGTCATATCATTTTGATTCACCATGCCTTTGCAAGAGCCTGTCAAAGGAGCTACCTGAAAATTGTATATTCCCCAGATGACAATACTTGGCGCATGCTTTTGCTTCCCTCAAGCAGCCTTTCCATGGACACCATGCCCAACATGTGCATAGTGCTAGATAAAGCCTGCTCACAAATGTTTTTAGCAAAGCACATCTTTGATAGTCTATCCTTGACTCAAAAGCCTTCTTGCCAATTGTATCTTCCTTTTTGCAGCTTTCTACCCCAAGTGTAACCTCTCTCACTTGTTCCAAAGTACATTCCAATGGCCGCTTCTCTTTATTTAATGGCCCTTCCTCAGTTGGCCAGGCCAACGCGCCTGGTGCAAAGTCTTCCTAGGTTTAGCACACCTTTGGCAAGGTCTTGACAGTCAGAAGTTGTATGAAATTTGTATTTCTCCCCAAATTACTCTTCCTTGAGCTACATCAGTGCAAACTCACTCTCCTTGCCCTCCACAAGAAAAGGTTATTTGAATTCCAATGACAATGCATCTTATGAAATATGAACTAAAAGTTTGTTTTTCATTAATTGTTACTGTTTTCTATTTCACTTAAATATATTTACCTTTTCAATACTATATTATTTCTATATCATTAATTTTTTCCTTTTCATTCCATATGTTATTAATTAAGGAACTTTTCTTATACTTGATAACCAACCCAACCACTTTGATTCTTAATAGTATACATCTTCAGAAGATTTCTCCAATATAATAAATAGGCCTTTTTAAAGTGAAGCCAGATTGTGCGCATGTCCTTCAGTATGGGTATCACAGTATACTTCTAAGTCTCCTTCCTGGAATTTGAACTCAGAAACTAGATTAGTTTCATCATAACTCTTCTGACTTGTCTTTTGACTAATCACATTCTGGTAAGCCTCATACTGCAGCTTGATCAATGTTTTTGCCAGTTGTTCAACATAAATTGTAGGGCTGACTGCCTCAGTTAGATTAAATGCTGAATATAACAATGGAGGTAGAGCTGGATGTCTACTGTACAATAATCAAAATGGAAAATGTCTGGTGCTGCTATGATGTCCAATATTGTATGAAAACACTGTAGCACTAATGAAGGTAGCCAATTGTGATGGCGCCACAGCTGCGTTTTTGCGAAATATGCTGACTTGAGTACCATTCACTCATTCTACCATTCCATTAGCCTAAGTAAGCGTGGTTTCAATAAACTCCTTTGATAGACATCAGCTCATTCAAGTGTTGCACCATGTGTTCAGTAAAATTTGTTACATTGTCCGTCAGGATCTTATGAGGAAATTCATGCTTATAGATGATGTAATCCATGACAATTTTAGCAGTTGTCAAGGCCCCAACGTCTCATAATGCTTTTGCTTCCACCCAAATAGTCAGATGGTCAATAGCAACAATATTATACCTGTTGCCCAAGCTACTCATGGGCAAGGGGCCAACAACATCAAGCAATACCGTATGCCAAGCCCAGTCAGGTTTAATTAATTGATATTTCACATCCAACTTCATAGGATTTGCAATTTGGCATGAATGGAATTTTTTGGTCACATCTTGAATATTAGATTACATGAAATCCCAGAAGTAATTGGATCAAATTAATTATAGTATCTTGACCATTCCTCAACGTCCATCTGCTTTATGTGCCTGAGTATAATGTCCATCTGCTCAGAAGGCTCTAAAAATTTTTTACGCTGTACATTAGGCTTAAGTTTATATAAGACTCTCTCCCATTATTCAGTGTTCTTTAATGCTCTTAATAGCCTTCTTAACTTCAGGCAGCTCATTTTTGTACTTCTAATTTATCATTTTTTCATAGAGATAATCAGCCAAGTTGCTCAGGATGTCCACAATTGGGAGTCTCAATAATCCATCCACATTTTGGTGAGACGCTCCAGCTCTTTTATATCTTATAGTCTTAGGTCTGCAGTTTTGGTCCAGCAAGCCAATCAACCCTCAGAACGCTTCAGGTTGTAGTGTAATGGACGGAAAACCCCAGTTCCAACCGCCATATAATTGAACAATACTTCAGTGCACCAACAGTCAACTAAAGAATCCTAACCGAGTAGGTTGGGGTTTGGGGCACCAACAGCGCAAACATTCACCTACTATTGGTTGGTTATGCCAAATACTCTGGGTGATGGTCTGAAACCAACCAACTTGAAAAACTCCTTGACGAGGGAAAAGACCAACAGGTAAGTAAGGTACATGAACCCTGAAACAACCTTTATTTTATTATGGAAAATAAAAGTGACCTGCCAACCAGAGCTCATCTGGGGAGCAACTGACAATGCTCCCCAGGAAAGGGACATGCTAGGGTGAAAATTACAAAGTAAACTTCAGAATGGGCAGGCGCGCCTTATAAAGGCAGTGCTTTGGGGGCCTCACCTGAGCTATTGATTAGGCTCACACAAGCCTAATCTATGACTTGGGTGAGGCACAACCCAACGCCCAAAATGACCAAACCAAAAATCTTTTATAAATAATCTGACTCTGATTTGGAAAATCCTAATCTGAGTCAGAATGTAATGAACAGGACAAACCCATATGTTACATCATCCCCCACTAAAGGAAGACCCCTTCTCAAAGAGGGGCCCCACAGCAGAAGGCCGCCAATATGAGGGCTTCCTGGGGCGAGTTACCTCAAGCCCTGGGAAAATTAGCCCAGATAAACTCTGGGCCCCTAGAGGAAATGACAAATGGTGAGAGCAAACCAGGACTGGGGGTGCCGGAATCAGTCCATCTGGCATGAGGATGCACACCCAGCATGTGGCTGTGTCGCGCCCCCTCCCAGGCTCCTGTTGGCAATAGTCTTCTCATCCCAACTGGGAAGGCGCTTTCACCAAGAAAACGCGAGAGGGATGCATGGTTCAGCATGGCTGAACAGCCCTAGTCTGAGACTGCATGCCTAGAACTTGGCTGCATTGTGCCCCCCTCCTGAGCTCCCATTGGCAATGATCTTCCCATCCTAAATAAGAAGGTGCTTTTACCAAGAAAACGTGAGAGGGGTGCATGGTGCAGAGCATCTGGACGTCTAACCCCTTTCTGGATGGACCATCTGCGGGTGAGGGAGCCCTGCTGGGGCAGGTCCCCTTGGTGCCGCCAAATTCCTGGTGGGAAGGAGGGTCCACCAGGAAATTAAACTGAAAGTCACTTCAGATCCAGGGTTGGCCATCAGTCACCAGCTCCCACTGGTGTTGGTTCCTCAACAACCAGGACCAAGTGACCACTGAGGTTGGACCAAACTGGGGATTGGCAGCGTGCAACGCACAATAACTTTGGATTAATGTAACAGATGGAAAAACCCCAGTTCTGACTGCTGTATAATTGAACAATACTTTGGTGCACCAACAGTCAACCAAAACATCCTAACCAAGTAGGGAGGGGTTTGAGGCACTGACAGCGCCAAACATTCACCTACTACTGGTTGGTTATGCCAAATCCTCTGGGGGAATTGGTCTGAAACCAACTGACTCAAAAAACTCCTTGACAAGGGAAAAGACCAACAGGTAAGTAAGGTACGTGAACCCTGAAACAACCTTTATTTTATTATGGAAAATAAAAGTGACCTGCCAACCAGAGCTCATCTGGGGAGCAACTGACAATGCTCCCCAGGAAAGGGACATGCTAGGGTGAAAATTACAAAGTAAACTTCAGAATGGGCAGGCGCGCCTAATAAAGGCAGCACTCTGGGGGCCTCATCTGAGCTATTGATTAGGCTCACACAAGCCTAATTTATGACTTGGGTGAGGCACAACCCAACGCCCAAAATGACCAAACCAAAAATCTTTTTATAAACGATCCAACTCAGATTTGGAAAATCCTAATCTGAGTCAGAATGTAATGAATGGGACAAACTTGTCTGTTACATGTAAAGCAAAATAATGAGTTGTGATCCAATACTATTTGAAACTTGGTGCCATGAATGTACAACCAAAATTCTTTACAAGTGTAGATCACAACTGAACATTTATATTTTGTCACAGTATAATTATGCTCCTGCTTATTCAGCGTTTTTTTGTAATAAGTAACCAGATGCTCCTCCCCATCATTACTGATCTGATATAACACATCCCAGTTGCAGACAACAAGGCTTCAGTTTGCACAATAAATTGTTTTTTTCAAAATCTATATATTAGAGGACTGGCGCCATGCTCAGCATGGATTTTAATGCCTCAAAGGCATGATGACATTTGAATGCCCAACAAAAATGAACTCCTCCTTGAAGCAAGTGGAATAAGGACTCAGCAATAATCACAAACTCTTCAATGATTCTTTGATAATATTCCCCAACCTAGAAACACTTGGACATCTCTCATACTCATTGGAGCTTGAATGTTGTTTATCACGTCCACCTTTTGATATTGAGGCTGCAAGCCTTCAGGGTCAATAATAATTCTGAGATACTACAACTGCTCCTTGAAGAATTGACATTTTTGAGCTTTATATTCAGGTTAGCCTCAATAATCGTTTGAACACTTGTTCAAGGTGCTCCAGGTGTTTGGAAAATATAAGTGAGAAGATATTAATATAATCCAAGTACATCAATACTCATGATAAGTTTAAGACCCCCAAATGGTATCCATTACATGCTTAAAGGTTGCCGGCAAATTACACAGCTCTTGTAGCATGCATGTTGGTTGAAATAGCCCCTCGCGCCATGATAATCATGCACTTCTACTGCTCCTATTTAATCAAATCAATTTGCCAGTATCTGGAGATCCGATCAATCACTCTTAAGTACTTCACACCTCTCAGATGGTCTAAAGCATCAAAATTTATGCGCAATGGGTACAAATCCTTATTCATAATGGCGTTGAGGCAGTGATAATCAACAACAATGAGGTTGCTGCCATCTTTCTTCTTCACAATGAAGCCTGGACTGGCCCACGGGTTTAAAAGGCACAATCATTCCACTTTTTAGTAACTTTTCAATTATTCCCTGATTAAACAATGCTAGTCTGAGAACGCCTGATTGACCTCATCCTAATGAGTGAATGGTCCCCCAGTATTAACCAAGTGTTATAATCCTTTCAAACAGCCTAGACTGTCCATCTAGTACTAAAAAACAGCCTAGACTGTGGTCATCCTTTTCAAAAACCTTGGAGTATCATTTTTTTCCATGGCTTCATCCTTTCGTTGCTCTGATAACCCAGTAAATAATTCTCATGGATTTACAGCATGTACCCCTATGCCCTCAGTAGGTAGTCCAAACTCAGATAAATCACCAAATTTGGCAGCCAATTTTATTTTTTTTCTTTTTAAACAAGATGCATGAAAGCAACCACTTGAAGTTTTTTTGACCTTGATGTTTTGGTTGGTTAAATTCTCCAATAAGATGTCAATTTCGCCACGCCCTGGTATAAGTATTCCAGGCGCTACACTGTGTTTCACCCAAGAACTATTCCAAGGTGGTAAAACCTCTCTATATAATCCTTCTGGGATGTCCAATGTAGTCCCAGTACTCATAACCAATTGATGGCCTGAATCTATCATCACATCCTTGTTCACTCTTAGCGGTATTCATCAATTTTCAAATATGGAAGTTGGCAATCATCAGCATTGACTTCACCTTTGGGTGTATCTGATTGGTTTTAATTTATCAGCATAAGATATATTAATAAAACTTTGGCGATGGCTGGTAGGTTTTGTATTAGCATGACAGTAATAAATTGAAGTTTTTGTTCTAATATAATCAAGGTGTTTTCTTTTGAAATTGCACATAATTCCATAGGTTGTTATAACCTGGTTCTGACTAACATATCATAGTTGGCGTTTGGAAGCACAATTGTGGGAGCCGCTACTATCAGGTCACCAAATTTCAGTGGCAAGGTGCTGTATGCTCCTACACTATTAGCACTAATGAGGCTTGCTGTCCCATCTTCTTAGTGGTGGTCAAAGTCTAGAGCAATTTAAAATTCTTATCCAGCCATTGGAGACAATATTAACAGGTGATCTGCCATCAATAATAGCTATAACTTTAATCCTTTTGACTAGAACATCAATTTAAGTGCACTCAGAGTAATAAGATTCAATTGAATTATTAAGTGGATATGAGAGGTATCAAAAAAGTCAAGAGTTTGCTACAGGGTTTTATGATACTAGGACATTTGGTGATAAATGTGTTGATAGGCATGGTTATGTTTACCCACTTCAAACTTGGGGTATCTTCTGTGTCAGACATTTTCCCTCCCAGCTGCAAAATAAGAATGTTTTGGGTTGAAATCAGCTGAAAAGGGGAAAATTTGGTCATTTGCAAGTTTGTGATAAAAATACAAAGAATTAAGTAATACTAACAATCATATCAGCCAAATGACCCTGGCCAATTCTCAGTGGAACCCTGCGAATTGAGGCAACACTATTACAAATACTAACCAGGCAAATAGCACCAAGTCAGGAAGTTAAATTTCCCCAACCATATGGGTAAACCTGAGAAGTCCATTGAAGGTTTCTCCCCAGGTCATGACTAGTTTAAAGCCAGCACCAAAGTGGGGACCACCCCCTTTTATAGGCTTGGTGGAGGTCCCCCAGGGTGCAATAAATTTTGCAAAAGGGGATTGGCTGACATTTATTAAATCATTACCCCAAGGGTACATATTTCCAAAGATTAACGCCCCATCAGTCATTCAGCCATAGTGAAGCAAGTTTTCCAAGCTTCAATAGGGCGATTCTGCATCTTTTCCTATAAAATGGTAACAAGCCAATCCAAATTTATCATTGAATTCCCTTCAACCCTTGATACAGTTTAAATACTGACTGGTTGGATATTGAGAGGGTTCATTTTTCTCCCACGTGGTGACACTATTATAAAACATAAAATCCAACTTTCTATTTATTAGTGCTTTAACCTTTTTATTTATCAATTGATTGTGTAATCCAGTGGCGTCTAAGCACCAGCGAGCATCAAAAAAGCTGGATTCCCACAATGTGGTGCTCACTACAGGGGATACCCTGTACACCAGATTATTAAACTCAAAAATGGAGGCCTTTAAAGTGAAAACTCTCCAACTTTTCCCCTTCCAACTAAATTAAGAATAGTTGCCCTGGAAAAGCAACTCACAAGCTCTCTATCTCATCTTAAAGAGCTGGAGCAGTGCCCCTTAAAGCCCTCTCTAAAAGACAAGTACACCCCTGGTAAAGGGAGAATTGCTTCCTTTTTGTATGTTTATGAAGCTGCCATGTATGGCACAACTGATAAGCAAAAGGTTCAACACATCCTTCCTTGAATAAGTCGCCTAGCACAAAAGATGATAGTTCCTTACATGGACACTCTGCATACCTTGGCAAAGGTAAAGGAGGCTCTTTTGGCTGAATTTGGATCAAAGCAGAGTCCAAACAGGGAAAAACAGGCCTTTATGCGCCTTAGCATGTATGGGGCGAATCAACCGTTGCCTTTGCTGAGCAATTTTACCTCACTGCACAAAGGTTGTCAACGTCTAACATGCTAACCCTTGATGATGCTATTGCAGTCATGTTAATTGGGTTAGCCTCTCAACCCTCTCTAGCTAGGCATATCATCTCAGTGAAACAACACTTCAAAAACATCTGCAATATAAAAGAGGCTATGTTAGACGTTGCCAATTTCCTATGTGCACCAGCAAATGAAGCTGAGGTGAAACCTTCAGCTCTAATCATTGAAAGCTTCCTCCTGTGGAACATTTGAGAGTGAGACCACCTGTACCTATCCTCCCTGTGAAACTTGCTTCTTCAGAGCGACTTAAAATGATATCACACCCTCATGTAAGTTGGAGCCCTGTAAAGTAGTTAATATTACACTCCCACATAAGCTTACTAAAGCCACTGTGCCTTCCCCTCCAGCCAAGCTGGTAGTTACGTGCCCTAAGGGTGACTCCTGAAATAATAATTGGCTTGCTGAAAAGACAAATGGGCATAAGATAGCTACCCAACCTCATGCGGCAATCCCCCTACCTCAATTGCGGCCTTGCCAGTGGTTGAAAATAACCTTGAGGATGAATCTGAGGGGGGTTACTATGATGTTGGCTACTACTTATTGGGAGCTCCTGCGGAAGTGGAGGTCCCTGATTGATTGAACGCTGAAGGAGTAGAAGAAACCACCATACCTGAGGAAAATACCTCAGGAAAAATTTAGGGTGCCCAAAAGTTATTGAAACTGCCAGCGATGGTGATGAGTTCTTAGCTAGTTTGATTCAACCTCTTCAGCAGGTTCATACCATGAAATCCATCCTGGATAAATACTCTGAGAAAGAACACAAATTGACCTCCGCTCTCCAGCTCAAGGAGGTCTTAGCTATATCACCTAACTTTGGAGGAACACTCACCAAGGTTAAAGTGGTCATTCAAAAAGTCTGGGTAATGGCATCATGGTTACTGGCTCTCCAGTTAAATTAATCTCAACTAAGATCATCATGATGATATAGCTGGCGCCTGACTTGGAGTACAATCAAAAATTTGGTACCGCCGGCCCAACTAACACCTGTGCCATTGAGGCATACACTTCACTTCTCATCCGAATTGGGAAGCTTATATAATTGAACCCTGCAGTGAGCTAGGACAACAACGCCTATGATATGATCATAAGTACCCAATTTATGATTGAGTATCAGGGAATAATTAACATGAAGCAAGATTTCCTTTCATTACTCAACTAAGGGGTCCCTTTAGTCTTATCCAATAAAGAACCCAGCAAGCATGAATACTCTTGCCTGGTTAATTACCCCTTTCCTATTTGCCTTTACATTAAACCACCTCTGGCAAAATACAAAAAATTGCCTGATTTAGTGTATGCTAGGGACAGTATCCCTTTCTATGCTGTAGAAGAGGTCTTGATTAAGCCTGGTGAACAACAAGTGGAAGACACGAAGATCATGCTCCAAATCCCACACAACTGCTTGTTTCACCTTGTAAGTATTGAGGGAGTTAGCCCCTTGAAGCCTCGTGTATTTCCTGGTATACTAGACCCAGCCTACCAGTGACCTATCACTATCCTTTTGGGAAACCTCACCAACAAGGACATGGTTATAAGAAAATACCAGGAGATTGGAAGAGGCTTATTGGTCCTCATAGAGGACATTGAACATATCCACTTCATTGGCTCTATAACGGATCTGGGCTTGCCAATGGATATCCTGTTATGTACCCTACCCAATGTCCTTATTTAGGATGAGCTGACCCCAGATGAGCTGGAAAAGGTCCATACTCTATTGGAAGGATATAGAGACATATTGTCTAATTGGATAATGATTATGGCCACATGAAGGGCTGGAACCACTCCATTGATGTGGGTGATGCCCATACCATTTGGTCAAAAGCTTACCACAAATCAAAGGTGGAAGAACAGAAGATGAGGACTGAGCTCAAGCAGTTACTAGACGCAGGTTACTTTTATCTTCACAAAGCCCTTGGTCTTCTCCTCGCTTGCTTTTCAATAAGAAAATTGAGGTCACCAGATAGTCATGGATTACCATAAACTAAATAACCTCACAAAAAGGATAGCTATCCCATCCCCCACATTGATGATGCCCTGGTATAACTCTCTGGCTCTAACTTCTTCTCCACCATGGACTTGGCTAGCGGCTATTGGAAAATGGACCTTTACTCCAAAGACCAGGAGAATTGTGCCCTAAATTGCAGTAAAGGTCTTTTCCAATCCATCCAACTTCCTCAAGGGTTGTGCAATGTGTCCGCAACTTTTCAGTAAGCCATGGACCATATCTTACAGGACCTGAAGTTGAGTTGCATCATCGTCTATTTCAATGAAATTATGATGTTTTCAAAGACCTTCAATGAACATTTAACTCACCTGAAGGAAGTGTTTCAACTCTTACATGAATCCAACATCAAATTTAAAACCCTCCAAGTACACTTTTTTCCAGAGGAGGCTAAATTTCCTTGGACACGCCATTTCCAAAGAAGGAATCCAACCCTTATAGGATAAGGTTGAAGTCATATCAAAAATGCCTCCTCCTAAGAATCTACGGGATATTCAGGTATTTTTGGGCATGATGGGGTATTACCATCAGTTTATCCCAAAGTCCGCTCAGCTCAGAGAGCCCCTTGTCCACCTATTGTTGAATAACACTCCTTTCCATTGGGGTTCAGAACAAAAGGCTGCTTTGAAACGCTGAAGCAACTGCTGCAACAGCGTCCTATCCTGCAGCATCCAGATTATAATAAACCTTAGATATTGTTTACCAACGCCTTGGACTATGCCATTGGGGCCATATTAGCCCAATTGGATGAAGACAGTGTAGATCATCCTGTATCCTATTTCAGTAAGATGCTGTCAAAGACAAAAACAACTACAGCGTCACAGAGAAGGAGTGCCTTGCTGTTTTGTTATCTGTAAAACACTACTGCCCTTTATTGTATGGCAATACCTTCACTGTGGTTACTGACCACGCTTCTTTAAAATGGTTACAGAATATAAAAAATTTTACTGGGCAGTTAGCGCGCTGGGCTCTAAAGCTCCAGCATGATGACATGAAGGCTGAACATCATGCTAGAACCCGCCACATAAATGTTGATGGGTTAACTCAGCTGCACATCCTGCATCTGGGTTATAGTGAGGCGGAGAGGTTATATGACCTCATAATGACCTCAATGACTGGAATGATGAGGATGAACTGGTTTAGAAAATGTTAGCCTGGCACTCCTGCAACATCAAAGTGGAGAGAGGGAAGTTGTATAAGCAGGTGGGGGAAAAGTCGTTGCCTTATCTATGGCCCTCATAACGTGTACCTGCTATTGTGGAAGCTCACTCTACCCTAGGTAATGGGGATTTAAATAAACCTATGAGTGGATTAGGGAGAGGTACTATTGGTAAAGAAACATGGAAACTATTGTCAAGGTCTTGGATGCCTGCCTTACATGTAATAAGAAATCCAGTTTTAAGACTAGATATTGATATCAACCAACTACCCCTCAACAACTGTTCCACATCATCAGCCTAGACATAGTAGGTCCCCTCCCGCAGACTACCAGTAGAAAAAATTCATCCCAGTAGGCATTGTCCACTTTATTAAGTGGAGTAAAATGTGGCTCTCTCTGCCCAAACGGCCAAGGCCACTGCAATGTTCCTACATCAAAAAAATTTTTACCCGTCATGGCTGTCCCCAAGTTTTACTTTGTGACAATAGTTAGAACTTCACCTCCAGAGTAGTCAAGATCATGACCACGTTCATGGGGACTAAACAGCTCTTTTCAGCTCCATATAATCTCTCTACCAATGAGACTGTGGGGAGAGCCATTGGAACCTTGGTTTCTATCCTACGTAAAATGGCATCCTCTGATCCACTTCACTGGGATCAATTCTTATCCAGTGCTTTTATGGCATACTGAATTAGTTATCACCTGATCCTGAAATATCCCCATTCCGTGTTCAGTATAGATGGGAACCAGGGATACCCGCCCTTTAGCTAAAGATCTTTTCTACCCTAAAGTTGAGGAACCTGAGAAGGCCATGATGAGATTGGATCAACGTATCATTCAGCTTTAATCTGAGGCTATGACAAACTTAACTAAAATGGTTACAAAAGAGGGATGAGAGAGAGAGAGAGAGAAAGAAAGAAAGAGATGAACTGCCAATGAGCTTTGGGCCACCTGCTTTCATTCAAAGTGTCTGACCTAGTCCTGTATTACCATAACTGAATCTCACCTAGAAGCGACAAGCTTGGACCTATTTGGGAGGGTCCCTTCACTGTCACTTACAAGAGAGGTGACGAGTATCTATAAAAACTTTGGCTAAAGGTATCACCATAAGCAGAGTACATGGTCGATTCTTATGCCCTATTATTATCTCAACATTCTTCAAGGGGGTAATTTTGGAAAATTGCAAGTCCGCTTAAGGAAGAATAATGTTTTGGGTGCAAACAGTCTCAATGATGGGGGAGTTCACCATTGTACCAGCTCTAATTTGGTGCTTGTCAGAAAATTACCTGTCCAATTTGATAATGATAATATTTTAACTTTTAATACAGATAAAATTGCCAAAAGACCCTAATTGATCCCTGGTGGAACCCCTCAAATTGGGTTAACATTTTTACTAATACTTCTTGGGAAAATAGTATGAGTTTGGGTAAGCAAATTTCACTGAATATGCGCCAAAATTAGGGGATTCCATCGGAGGTTCCTCCCAAACCACTTCTAAAATAATTCAAGAACCCACGCCGCAAACAACCCTTTTTATAGCCTTGAAGGGGGTCTCACAAGATGCAACTATTTTCCCTCAAGGTGACTGGCTCAAATATATAAAATCTTTACCTCACAGACATGTCATACTTACTCTTGACCCTCAATTGGCCATTCCATTAAAGCAAGAAAATATTTGAGAGCTCTGATAGGTTGAACACCCATAAATCCCATTTAGGCTCAAAGCTATTAATGAATTTGATGCCTATCTCACTTGAAGCCCCTAGTCAATTTATATACTAAGCAGTGAGATCAGAAGAGGATTTGTCTTTTAATCCCCTCGCACAACATAATAAAAACCTGATAAAACCCAACTTTTAATATAACTTATTCAAAAGTATTTTATCTAGTGGTGGAAAACACCTTTAATTTATTCTGGCAGTCGAGATAATACTTCTCCTGCTTTAATGTTGAATCTGGGGCAAATTAGCACTAGCGAGCTTACACTCTACCCTAATCTCAACACTTACGATTTGGGTCAATTGTTGTAGCTTCAGCAACTGTGCTACTAAATAATACTAATTAACTGATGATCAGAACAGCCTTCATGTGTCACATTGGCATAGTAGTTGATATGGAGAAGGAGACCCTCAAGATCATGTGACAGCAGATCCCAATTTATTTTACCACCAGTGGAGTGCCAAAGGATCCTGTCCATATGGGGCAGGTTAATCTCATGTACTGCAACGGTGTAATCCCTGTTTATTACCATCAATTAAAAGTAAAACCCAAGCTCTTCCCCAGCAGATAACGAGTATCAAGGGTTGCCCCTCCAAGCTACTGGACCCATAATAATCCCCTCTGGTCATCAAGCTATAATGATTACAGAGCTAGAGGTTAAAGTACCCAAAGTACTTTATGGGTAGTTTACTAGCCTTACCAGCAATCATGTTAAGAGACTCATGCAGCTCCAGGCATCTTCCTGCCTGGACACAAGGAGATCAAGTTTTGTTAGCAAATTTATAAAAAGAATCGTTGCAGGTCCACTGACACCAAGTAGTGGCATACCTACATTTGACCCCCATCAAGGAGGTTCTACGCTTTCATAAATTTGGATTTCATGACAAATTTGGCCTCCATGTTGAACTAAAGATTGGCGAAATGGTGGTGGCACCACGCAAAAATTTAATGGGGTTATCAAAAGTTCAGAAAGATCATGTGACAGCTTTATTTCAGGTTATAAGGAGATTTTCACTGTCAATGACCATGATTTAGGGTGTGCTCAGGGGGTGTTCCATTGTTAGACACTGGAGATCATGCTCCCATTGAGCCTTGACCATCCAGCAATCAAGATCAGCTGAAGATGTAGTTACTGAGAAGATTAGGAAGCTACTGGAGCAAGGGATGCTAGAACTGTCAAAAAGTCCATTGGTTTTACCCATATGTCACGATTCTGATATGACTGGACAATAAGCCCTGAGTCAATATAGTGGAATGAATGGAATACACCGAATAGTTATGAGTATGATTAATTCAAGCGCTTCAAAATAAGGTGATATTGGGTTACTGGGAAATCGGCTGAATTAGGCGGTCATATATTAACAAATGAACAATTGAAGGAACCAATGAGATATGGCGAAGTGAATTACTAAGCCATGAAAGTGGTACCATCCAAAGTTGCTACAATACAAGCAGGATGAGATGATCAAGGATAGTAGGTTGTTAGTAGTTTTTAGAAGTAAGTAGAACAGCGAGAATCTGCTGTATTAAGATATTTATTTTATTTTATTTATTTGAGGCAAGCTGACCGGGGGACAGACATTACCAAAATAGAGAAAGTATTGACATGAAACCTGAGCAGGGTCAACTCTGTCATAGAAAGTTTTTTCACCTCTGGATCAGGACTCGGATTTTTCTGGTTATGTCATGGGTAAGGTTTTCGTGTTATTATACCTACTAACCGCCAATAGTTTCCTTCAGCTGGCACCCCAATCGATGTGCAAAGGGTGGGAATCAAACCCGCAACCTTCAGGTTGGTAGCCGTACACCCTACCAACTCGCCTTCCACCCCCTCGCTGTATTAAGATATTAAATAAAAGAGTATTGTGGGAGCGAGTGCTCCATATATATTTATATATTTATAAGTCTATTCTGTTGTGTTGAGGACAATGATCATCATATTGTTGGTCCTAATTGCTCAGTAAGTTAAACCTGTGCAAAAATCCGCTGGCGTATCTCTTAAATACCACCAATTTTATAACAGTGGTGCTCACCACAGGGGGCCCATTGACCAATAACACTACAATGAACACTCAGCTGCCAAAATGTTGCATCCAGTTTGTTCTGATAAGAAATTTGCCTGAAATGCTGACCCTGTTGCATATGAGGAGTTGAGACTTGCATTAGATACTGTGCTCAAAAATCAAGATGAGTTGCTTCAAAAGGTTTACAGTGATAAGTTGCCGCCATTTGATTGCAAAGGAAATATTCATGGGTTCTTTCACCAATTTGAGTTTGCAACAGAAGGTTCTTTGTATTGAAAGAGGGCGAAACTATTGCTCTCCCCTTTGGATGTTGGTAAGTGCTGATTAAGTCGTTTGTTACCTCTCAGCTAGTTCAGTTTCATACCATGAAGATAAGGAGATGGTGCTGCAGTTGTTTGGCGGAACTGCAAAAATGTTGCAAAGAAAAGCTGAGTTTCTAACCATTGGGTTTCAACATGATGAGACCCTCATTGCATTTTCTGATTGATTCTCAGCAGAGGCCCATGTGTTAATTGGGGCAGGAATTTTAACTAAATGTGATGCAAGCATAGCGTTGACCTCTGCTGTGAAACCATACTGAGAGCTTTTTAATGCTTTGGCTCTAAATTTAGAGTTTAATGTATTTTTGCTTAAACTTGTTCAAATTCTACGCAGTCTATCTGCTACCTTCCCTCCACCCAGTATAGAGCGGAACCCTAATGCCTCCACTGCTAGCCTTGTTTATACAGAGGAATCATCCCTCCCTGTTCAGCGCCCAGTTGCCAATCCCTGGTCTTATTATCATCACCAGACTCAATTTTTAAACAAGTTGCCAGCAGCAGTTCACCTCCCAGGATGGGCCTGGTCACACCTTTCAATACCAGTCCACCCTTTTTGGTGGCCCATTTTACAACACTCAAGTATGCAGGTCTCATAGGGTTAAGTGCTTTTTGTGCGGTTGGCTGGGGCACCTGGCTAGGAGTTGTCATGATTGTCAGGTTCAGTACCTATTGTGGGAGCAGTATAATCAGGGAAAAGTCAGAGCGGAGTAGAGATGGGACTCCCTACCTCCTCTATATGACTCAAAACGTCCCATCTGAACCTATTCCTACACAGCTGGTGGAAGCTTCTACACAAAAAACACCTTTCTATATCAGCAGCCAGTTGGAGGGGTAAATGTGCTAACACAAATGCAATTCATGGATACGACTAAAGCAGGTCCCCAGGAGCAACCAAAGCTTTATGCCTGTCAAATGTTTAAAAACTTTCTTCTGACTAACCAGATCCACATGCTGATGCGCTTCTCTTATAAGGGGTGAATATGGCCCTCCCAGTAAAATCTATTGTTAAAGAATACCCTAAAATTGGGGAGGGTATTTATGAGCTTCCATTGGAAAAAGTTATGCGTTAATTATCCATGTTATAAACAATTGGAGTTCATCTTATACTAATTGTACCTACTGTGACACTGTTGTAGCAAAAAACCTGAGTGCGTGCAATAATTGATATGGGTGCCCCAATCAACATAGTGTCCACAAAGTTGGTGGAAAGGCTGGCGTTAAAACCTGACGTGGAACATCATATGGTGTATGGGACTGCAGGTGCGGAAAACACAGTCTCTGAAGGAGCGTATAGCGCACATCCTTTGTGATTTGGGTCAATTGTCATTGTAGCCCCAGCCATAGTGCCACCAAATAATAACTATGACCTTTTAATCAGAACTGCTTTTATGCACCACTATGGGGCTGTTGTATTATGAACACCAAGCCATTTGAAATTCTGGGGCAGCGGATTCCAATATACTTTACCTCCAGTGGAATGCCAAAAGATCCAGTACACATGAGTCATATTAACCTTGCATATGGTGATGGGGTGGTTTTGCTTCACTACCATCGACTTAGGTGCAAGATGCGGGCCCTTCCCCATCAAATTTACAAATATCAAGGCCTACCGCTTAGAGATGCTGGCTCTATATCTATTCCCTCTGGCCATCAAACAATTATAAGCACTGAGTTAGAGGTGGAAGTGCCTGCTGGGCTATATGGGGAGGTCATTGGGCCCTATCAACAATCACGGCTTGAGCCCCACGTGGCCCCTGGCATTATACTCCCAGGGCATGGGGAGATCAAGGTCTTGGTAGCAAATCTCCAGGATAAACCAATGCAAATCCGCTGACACCAAGTAGTTGCATTTCTACATCTTATTCCAGTTGAGGAGGTCCTCAGGATTCATGAGTTTGGTACATTGGATGATTTTGGTCTGCCCGTTGAAACACAGCCTGGCGTAATGGCAGTTGTACCGCGTGAAAATTTAATGGGGTTATCAGAAGATCATATGGATCAAGCAGAAGCTTTATACAATAAAATACAAAAAGATATTTGCTGTTGATGATCATGATTTGAGGTGCGCCCAAGGAGTGATCCATCGCGTGGACACTGGAGATAATCCCCCCATCAGATATTGACCAATCCATCGATCTAGAGCAGCAGAAAAATTCATCACAGCGGAAATTGATAAACTATTGGAGCAAGGAATGATTGAACTGTCAAAGAGTCCATGGGCTTCACCTGTCCTAATTGTTAAAAAGAAGGATGGTACTAACCGGGTAGTTAGACTACCGCAAGCTCAACAGAATTACAAAAAAGGACTCATACCCTTTGCCACGAATTGATGATGCATTGGACTGGTTGGGGGAGCTCGTTACTTTTCCGCAATGGACTTAATATCTGGCTATTGGCAGATTAAGTTACCTGCGGCGGAGCAAGAAAAATGCGCCATTATCACGTCCAAGGGGCTTTTCCAACCAACACATATGCCACAAGGGTTATGTAATGCCCCAGCTACGTTCCAACGGGCAATGTCCACCATTCTTGGCAACTTGAAGATGTCATGCATTCTTGTATATCTTGATGATATTAACGTTTTCTCCCGCACACTTCTGAGCACCTTAACCATTTGAAAGAGGTATTCCGCCGGTTAGCTAAGGCCAACATCAAGATCAAACCTCAGAAATGTCATTTTTTTAAGGATCAGCCAGAGTACCTCGGTTTTGTAGTTGATGCAACAGGGCTGAGGCCCCAACCAGCTAAGGTGGAGGATATATGGAAGATGACCATACCAAGCAGTAAGCGGGATATACAAGTATTCTTAAAGATAATTGACTACTATCGCCGATTCATACCTAACTTTAGTTGTATTGGAGGACCACTGTTTGTATCAAAGAAAAGGATACCACGTTTGTATGGACGGAACACTGTCAAAGCTCTTTTGATACTCTTCAAACTGCATTGATCAGTGCGCCAGTGCTACGCTACCCAAATTTCAAAAGGAATTTATTGTACAGATGGATGCCTCTCTTTCCGCTGTGGGGGCAGTTCTTTCCCAAAAAGATGATGAAGGGGAGGAGCATCCTGTGGCGTACTGCAGCCATAGCCTGAATAGCCATGAACGTAATTACACTGTGACTGAGTGGTTGTGCTTAGCAGTGATTTACGCATGTAAGCAATTCAGAGTTTATCTTTATGGTGTAAAGTTTAAAGTCATAACAGATCATGCCTTGTTACACTGGCTGCAGAATCTTAAGGAGCCAGAGGGTCGTCTAGCCCGATGGGCTCTTAAACTACAGGCATACAACTTCAAGATCCTTCACTGACCAGGATCAAAACACCAGTATGCTGATTGCTTGTCGAGGCTACCAACTATTGCAGTTACGGCGGACCTGAGTGATATTATGTATGACAAGATGCTCAGTGGGAAGTACGATGATGAGCCGTCCCAAGTCATCAAGGCGTTGAATGAAATGTGAGAGAATACTTTCCAGTGGAATGGTGAGTTATATAAGCGGATTGGCAACTCCACCGTAAACTTCCCATGACCCTCAACGCGGCCTAACATAATTATGAGTGCACATAAATTGGTTGGCATAGTGGCGTGTGCAAGACATTGGAACTATTACGGTCCCAGTATTACTGGGAAAGCATGAACTTCGATGTGCTTGATACTATCTCCTCCTGTCACCAGTGCCAAGTGGAAAAGCCGTTCCACTGGAAGACCTCATACTGGTTAGTAAAGCCACAATTTGCTTGGCATACCATTTCCTTTGATGTTGTTGGTCCTTTGCCAACTGGAGCAAACTGGTCCAAGTATATCCTGGTGGCAATCGACCACTTGACAAGGTGGGTTGAGGCGCGGGCCATTTGGGACCCGGGGAAATTAATGTGGCTAAATTTGTAATGGAGTGTATCATTCAGAGTCACAGCTGCCCAAAGCTTATCCTTACTGACAATGGTACTAATTTTACCTCTCAGATACTTCCCAAGCTCAACGAGATGATGGCCATTTATGGGTTTCTAACAACCTCATATTACCTGAAGTCCAAAAGAATTGTTGAATAAGTCAATGGGACCCTGGTGAATATACTACAAAAGTTGGTTACAGATAGGCCCTCTGATTGGAGTACCCTCCTTTCTACTGTGGTGTGCCTATAATATTAGCTATCATTCTGCCATGGGGAAAAGCCCATTACAATTGATTTATGGGCGGCACCCCACTTTTCCTGTGCTCTTATATGCTTGTGTAGAGGACACCAGCGGAATGGATCTGCAATGCTATTTGACCGCCCTAAAAAATATGATGTAAAAATTGCAAACTGAAGCATACTAGTTCAGTTTAGCAAAGAAAATCAAAAGCCAGGCTGCTGATCAGGTACGGCGAAGTGGCTTAGTGCAATTCAGAAATGGAGACATGGTTCTATTCCACGATCAACATGGTTTTGGTCAGAAATACAAGTTGGCCAGTATCTGGATTGGGCCATTTGAAGTAATTGAAAAAACAGGTATGGATGTGTATACTATCAAGGACCCCGCTAGAGGTCAGATCATCAACCAAGTGCATGCAAAGTTTCTCTGGGCATATAAGCATTAAGAACCTTATCATCCAGTCAAGGAGGGGGTAATGTCGCGATTACAATATGACTGTATGATAAGCCCTGAGCTGATATAGTGGAATGAATGGAATCCTCTGAATAGTTATGAGTATGATTAATTCAAGTTCTTCGAAATGAGGCGATATTGGGTTACTGGGAAATTGGCCAAATTGGGTGATCATGAATTAACGAATGAAGAATTGAAGGAATTAATGAGATACAGCGAAGTGAATTACTAAACCATGAAAGTAATACCATCTGAAGTTGCTACAATACATGCAAAATGAGATGATCAAGAGTAGTAGGTTGTTAGTGGTTTTTAGAAGTAAGTAGAACAGCGAGAATCCGTTGTATTAAGATATTAAATAAAAGAGTTTTGCGGGAGCAAGTGCTCCATATATATTTATTTATAAGTCTTTTCTGTGGTTTTGAGGACAACAATAATATCGTTGGTCCTAATTGCTCAGTAAGTTAAACCTGTGCAAAAATCCGTTGGCGTATCTCTCAAATACCGCCGATTTTATAACATATATAAAGTTTATTGTGCTTTATTTAGGATTGGCAATCTCAAAAGCGTTAACTGGTGCTCAATGGGTTTAACATGTGTAACTTTTATGGGGGATATTACATATATTGCCAATTTTTATAACAGAACCAGGTTTTGAAGCGGAGAACTCCAGACCCTCAAAAGATTTAATGATAAGCATGGTGAAGATCCTCAAGAGGGTTCACGATGTGGAAGTGAATACTGGGTGGTCTAAGGAGATGCTCACGGGTTATGTGATTGAGGTGTTCAGGTTCGTCCCACTCTATATTTCACGTTTGGTTTCTGGGTTGAAACTTATGACTTTACAGTCTAAGCTCAAAAAGGAACAGGTTTTGGCTGAAAGTTTGAGCACCAATAACGAGGAGGTCATATGTCTTGACATTGTCACCAAGTTTGTAAGGTTTATATTGAATACAAGCCACCTGTTGTCACTAGATGGGCCACGATGTCTCAGCGAAAGGCTTTGGCAGATTGATCTCCTTTAATGATAACAAGTTGATAATGAACTTGAAGCAGAAGGACAGTAGCTTGAAAATTTTACTATAGGCTCAAGGGACTGGGTTTTTAAAAGTTAAACTTACAAATTAATACGGGGAGTTGCCTCGTTCAGTTACTGTGAGGACCTGGAGTGTCCCTGTGGTGCCGCTGGACAGGTGCTTCTTGTGTGTCTTGAGGGGCACTTCAGAGCTAAATGTCCTTAGGGTAAACTCTTGTGGCAGTGGCCAAACCTGATGGCCTAGAGAGTGGGCGCCACCTATGGTGCCCACGGAGAAAGAGAATTTGGTTCTTCAGAAAGCGTTGGAGAAGCTAACTGAGTTGTCAGCCAAAGCATAGGAGGTGGCGGAGACTGACAACGCCAATTCGGAGGTAGTGACTGAGGTGCTGAAAGGCGCCAGGAAGGTCAATAAGGAGTCAAAGCGGACTCAGAAGGCGCGGGAAGATGCTAGACTCCTAATAGAGCTTAGCGGCGCTTTGTCCCAATCTGCAAAGGAAATTATGAGCAGAACACTCTCAATGGATGGGGTTCTCCCTATCTCTTGATTGCAAAAGAGGCGCACTACCACAATGTATATAGGTGGGATAAAGCGCATGAGGCCCACAGGAGAAGAGGTGGAGGTAAGGGAAGTTCTGCCTGCTAGCAATATTGGGCCAGTGCTTTCTGAACTAATGCCTCCAACCAAAGCAGAGGGGTCAGTTGAGGACCCTGGCAAGGTTAAGATTCTGTTGGCTGCTGTGACCAAGAAGCCACCACCCCAGCCCAGTATAATACTGGAAAGTGAGGTAAGAAAGATGTCCTGATAAACCAGCTGAGGTGGAAGAAGATGGGGACCCCCAGATTCTAACACTGAAGCCTCTTCAGTTCTAACCTATGGCAATCAGGGTTAATTTTTTATTGCGAGGTCTAAATGTCCTCAGGCAGTGGCAGCAGGTGAAATTCAGACTGCAAAAAATGGGATTGATATCAGCTTCCTCACTGAGACTAAGTCCAAACATGGGGTGGAAGAGGATTGGTCTTACCATTCCCTCTGAAAAAAATAATTTAATCTCACTTGGTGGATCAACCAAACTCAGATTCTCCCTTAGGGGAGGGAAAGAGGGTGGGGGAGAAACCAAAGGGGGTATCTTGGTCTGGTAGGCGGACAAGGTTAAGGTGCTGGACAAAAGGGTATTGGCTCCTGGAAGAGCAGTGGCAGTGATGTCGATGTTTGGAGAGCAATTAATTTGGCTTATTGGCATATACGCGCCCAATTTTTGGTTTAAAAGGGATCCCTTCTTTCCAGAAGGTCAGCCTGAGGATACAGGAAGAAAGCATTGGGGGTTATTAATGCAGGGGGGAGACAAGAACCGAATCTGCTTTAGGGTTGACAGGTTTTAAGCTTCAGGCAACCGGAGTTCTGATCCTGGAGCCCATGAGTTATCCAGTTTAATGATCAACCTTGGACTACTGATGTGTGGAGAGCGGGCCATGGTGATAAGGGAGATTGGGTGGACTCACATACATAGGGGTCATTTCTCCCTCATTGATGTCATGGCTTGAGAATGACATAATAATGGGGACAAAAACCAAGGATAAAGCTGCATGCCAGGATGCCAAGAAGGTGAAATTGGAAGGCCTCCCTGACCTCATACATACCTTGAATCAACGCTGGGTTAAGGCGAGGTATGCCCAGGTTGGTCCTGGGGATGGGAAAGAAGTTCAGCCCAGCGTTAAAGCAGGTGCATTAAAACAAACCATTTATATATTAAATAATGACGGTTTGCTTTGATTACTTGGCGAACGGGGTTTTAAAACTGGTTTGGTTTTCAAAATTTCCAGCTTGGGTTGGCCTTACTTACAATTGATAACCCGAGTTCAATTGATTACCAGCTATAGTATATTTCCAGATGGAAACGTGCGCTTATTGGTGCACCTAAGCTTAGTACCACTCCATCTATTGATTGTTCCCCCAATTTCCCTTAAATTTGTCTACTTGAGACCAATCTCTCTCGTTAGTTGACTTTCCCCAGATAAAATACCCTTGGTTAGTACACGTCTTATATATGTTATCTTGGACAAACCTGTGCGCAGACCTCTTTGAGGAGGTCTCACGCAACGTTAGATCTTTATTGTTAACAATCATAACTCTCTCCACTCGTGCACTGCTGGGCCAACCAGGTTCCCTCCAACCTAATATTACCTATGCACTCATGCTCAGCGCACCTCTTGGGTATGAACCTCACGTTGGGGTTCACTCAAGCCTGGTTGTTAGTCTGGGGTTTGTCCTTAAATCTATCATTAACCACCCTCGCTCTAAGTTACTACTGCTCAAGCATCCTCTGTGGGGCTATACTGACTTCACTACTAATGACTAGTTCCCTGGCGTTGGGTCTGTGCACTGTGCACCACCCCGCTGGTATTAGGAGAGTTATAGACACTCTCCTTACATTAGTCAACCAACCTTTTTTTCATATGTGCACGAATTTTTTCCAAGTGGGACTTTCACAAAATGAAAATGGTGTGCACCAGCTGTTGGCCATGGTAACGGTGGGGCTCATTACTGTTTTCACAATTTTCCATTGTTTGGAGCTTCTTGGCGTTATTTTAGCTACCTCTGACTGGAAGGTACCCACCCTTCTTTCCTGTACCTGGTATATGGATGATCACAATCTGAGAGTCATGATCCTCCACCTTTCCATTGAAGTCAATAAAATCAACACCAAAAAATTGTTTTTTTCTCATCACCACGTTTGGATGGTGCAGGTAGAATCATTGAAGAATGACCTGGTGGTGGTGGCCTTGAAGAACGTTGTATAACCTGTCGTCAAAATGGGCATAGGGTCGTTCACAGCTCAAAACGCGTTTTATAATGACATTTCCATATATACAACTGATCCATATATTTTCTCTTAAGGCTCAGGTATGTACCCCATTTTAGTATATTAAATTACCCCAGAAAACTACGCTTGACCACCACAAAGATACGCAGAACCCAGGAGGTGGAGAAGGAGTTACTATTGAAATACAAAAACGTCTATGCAGCTGCTGAAGATATGGTGAGATATGTGACCTCAGTAGTAATAGTGACCAAATATCCCTTTCCATTCTATGATGCAAAAATGTACCCTAGGGGTATGTTCAACCCTGAAGAAGACTTTGGTGATGAAGTGTTGGCTTTCTCTACTATAAATAAATATCATTACTGTTTTTCTTGCTAACTGCTTCCCTTTCATCCCCTTCAGGTAAGATTAGCACTACTAACTTGGTGGATACTGGAGCCTATGACAATTTTATTAATAAAGACCTAGCCGACTACCTTAAGCTTAGTTACTTGACAGTTGGTATGGTTAGGGGAGGGGCTTTTCAAGGTATTCCCACTCTGAAGGTACTAGGGTTAGTGGATTATCAAGTGGGTAAGTATCTTTTGACGGACTGTTTTTAAGCAATCAAAAACCTTTTTTAACCCATTATTTTAAGAGTGGAATGGTGGAGAAAGGGTGAAGTCAGGACCAACTTGAGAGACAATACACTATCCTTAACATAAAAATGGTCATACATTAATAGTTCCATTGTCTGAGGCTAATTTTCAGGAGATTTACCCACTGGCCCAATATCCACACTCTCAGTGTTGTAAAATTGGCAGAATCATTTTAAGATACACCGTAAGGGTTTTTTGCACTGGGTCAACCCACTGAGCAATTGGAATGATAATATGAAGATCGTCGGCCCCTTGGAGCAGACTTAAAATAATAAATATAACAAAAGGGAGTAATATCCCTGAAAACACTTCTTTTTTTATTATAAATAATCTAGCAGATCCTTCCTAGTCCGCTTAATCTTTCTTCTATATACAACCTACCTTCTCTCAATCGCCTATCTCGCTTATATACAGTGGCTTCAGATGATACCACTCTCATAGCTTATACTATTCTATTCCTCTGATTCTTCTTGATTTCAGCTTGTTATTCATTTAGCTCTCTATCACCCTAATTGTAGGCGATTTAATTTGTATTTGTCAAATGTCAACATTGCTTTATAGCCTTATTTTGGAGGCGATACAATAATAGCTCAACTTATCCCAATATCGCCTCATCTCAAGGCACTCAAATGATAAACCCAATGTCAGGTTTGGCAGATTCTATCCAATCCGCCCTAGAAATTCCCAGCTTATCATCCAGTCATATCAGAATTGCGACACTCAGTCTTGCTCCATTGTTAAAGCCCTCACTGGAGATACCTTTACCTTCCTATTTGGAGGGTCTGGAATCTTCGTTTGATGCAGCTTCAGCCAATGAATTACCTTCTCATTCTGAGTTTAAAGCGAGT
The DNA here is from genome assembly GCA_022478985.1 of Massospora cicadina. Taxonomy (NCBI): domain Eukaryota; kingdom Fungi; phylum Entomophthoromycota; class Entomophthoromycetes; order Entomophthorales; family Entomophthoraceae; genus Massospora; species Massospora cicadina. The sequence continues at coordinate 94,525 of JAKSZP010004075.1, read as the reverse complement.
AAAAGCTCACTGTCGATATGGTGCATATATCTTCACGATTTACCCTTTGACCATATGGGAGGAAGCAGCATTAGATGTGTGGGTTAAGGAGCAGTTAGCCAAAGGCGCGATTTTTCAGCTTACCTTCCTAGTATGCTCCCCACTTCTCGCTGTGGAGAAAGCTGATGGTACTTTATGTCATTGCATAGATTATGAGAACCTAAACAATGTTACTATACCAGATTTACATCCATCCCTTTGGATTCACAGATTGCGCGCTATGTGGAGAAGGCAAAAGTCTTTGTCAGGATTCTCCCTTAATTAGGGGAAGCCCCAACTAGGGGTTGCGACCTGCCTATGGGCGGATGCCAGATTGGGATCCCCATTAACTTGGAGTAAGCCCAATCCAAAGTATTAAGGATTGACCCCAATAATTAATTATATTTAAATTTATATATTAACACTGGCGATTAAATACTGAGGATGTCAAAACATCAAATGGGCCACAGGGAATTACCATCTGATGTTGACCCAATCAGTTACACTTTTGGGATCACCAGTGACTAATGCCAAGGATAATCCCATTCCCCTTGTATTATTTATTCCGATCTTATTTGGCAAATCAATGACAAAAATTTCCTTTGCTAATCCATTGAGGTCCTATAAATACCTCAAGGATCATTCTATTAAACCACCATTTCTCGCTTATCTCTTTTCCCTAATAGTTTACTTAGGGCCTTAATGGCCAATTAACTCACTGGGGGCTTTGGGGCCCTGACTATTTATAGACACAGGTTGGAGGTGCTCCCCCGTGGCCTGAAAGTCTATTTCAAACTGGATTGCCTAAATGCGTTCAATCATATCTGTTTTAAGAAGGGCCAGGAGTGACTAACTTCATTCCATACCAGAAGATGGATTTTCCAATTTTGGGTCATGCTCTTTGGGCTTAAGAATGCCACTGCCATCTTTTAACGTTATAATGATGTGGCTTTGGGGACCTGCCAGGGTTATGCGTGGTAGCCTACATGGATGATATTCTGGTGTTTTCCTATGATCATGAGTCCCATGCATTACACCTTTGGCAAGTGATGGAGAGGTTAAAGGCAGTTAACCTTACGCTGAAGATCAAAAGTGTGAATTCTTCAAGTCCTAGGTCACCTTTTCTGGGCAACGTCATGTTTGACCAAGGACACATGATAACTCCAGAAAAGAGAAGGTGAATCGTGAGTAGCCCACCCCACCTCAGTCAAGGAATTGAGGAGCTTTTTGGGGACGTGTGCGTTCCTCAAGAAGTTCACGCCAAATCTTTCTGAGGTGGCGGCGACCCTGTATAAGGCGAGTGGGGAAAAAGTGCCTTAGTGGTCCCCCATTTTTCAGTAGCCTTCCAAGCAGTAAATTGCACCTTGTTTTCCACATCCTTCCTTCGCCATGTAGCTCCTGAAAAGGAGTTCATTGTGTCTACTGAAGCCTCTACTTCTCCAAGCAGCTGCATTATTACAAGTGGGTGAAGATGTAATATAGCATCCAGTGAGATATTTTTCTAGGAAGATGTCTCTGCCTGAGTTAAGCTACGCAGTTTATGACAAAGAATTATTAGCAGTGGTAAAGTGTTAACTTATTGGTGTCATCACCTGCATGGCTCTTCCCAACCTTTCCGCATATGTACAGATCACCATGTCTTACTATATTACTGCACACCTCATGTCTTGACCCCACGACATACCCATTGGCATGAGACCCTTTCCCAATTTGCATTATCTTATGAGTTCACTAAGGGAAAGGAGAATGGTTTGGCGGATACTTTGAGCCGCAACCCTGCATTAGCTCCCAATCCAAAGGAGGTAGAGGTTCACAATACCCAGTTGATGATTCCACCGGGTAAGGTCGTGTCTCAACTTCCCTCGCCCTTGGCCCATGGGCCAGCGCTCGCTCCTCTGGAAAATTTGGAGGAATACAGTATGTTCAGAAAGGTAGTCCTTTATCAGCCGTTGCCAGACAGATATACTATGGTCCTTTCTAAGAGCGCGCTGAATCAGGAGGATCTAACCAGGGGTTATCACGTAAAGGATGAGATGGTGTGGTTTCAGGGACGCCTATGGGTTTTACTTAACCGATTCCCTGGAAATTATCCAGAACCATCATGATGGAATCACCGTTGGTCATCCTGGGAAGGCGAAGGCTCTGGAGCTAATTTGACGCACATTCAATTGGAAGGGCTTATCTTCTCAGGTGGGCAGGTATTGTAAAGAGTGCCTGATCTGAATCAAAAAAAAACAAAATTGACAACCACTAGCGGGGTCTTTGATACCAGTTCAAAGGGCTGATGAGCCTTGAACTTCCCTATCAGTGGCTTTCATTGTAGAATTACCTGTTTATGATGGTTATGATGCCATCATGGTAGTGGTGGACCGTTGTTGGGATTTTTGACCAAATTTACAGCCGTTTATATTTCAGGGGTTGCTAGGGGAGAAATTCCTATAGCATAGTGAATTGGATTACAGTTGACCCCAATTTCAGGTTAACAATTTTTGGGGATTTTAGGTAATTCGCCTGGTTCAGATCAATTGAGGATCAATCCAAGTGAATGATTAAGATCTCATCAGGCAGAGTTGCTGATGAAGTGGGGCTTCTGATAGTTGATCAATGATTAACTATCAGTTGTAATGATTGGATTTGGTCAGGTTCATCACCAACCAATTGGGAATTTAAGGATCAAGTTGTGAGGTGAGTGATGTCACTGCAACTAGTAAATCAATCAGTTGGTTCACAACCTGCCTTAATGGGTAACAAGTCCCTTTACCTAAGCAGGTCGCTTGCCAAATATTATTGGTTTGCTTAAATTGAGTAGAAAATGTTAGGGACACATTTTCTGACTCTTTCCATTTTAGGTCTCAAAGATGTCCAACAATGGAATCCTAACAAGGATGGGGAAAACCATCACTGATGAGATGACAAAGGTTAATCAATGACAATGGTGCTGTTTCATCGCTGAGGGGCCAACTGAGGGTTGGGCGCCGAATTCCCACTATAAATTCGCCTGAGGATTCATTTAATAAAAACGTTGAGAAACGCATTGAGAAAAACATTGAAAAAAACATTAATTATTATCAAAATATACTTTAGCGGAATTCATTATTAGTCCTATACATCTTCAAGGAGTAAATTGCTGTGTGCTTTAATTAGAGACTCTTTAATAGGATAAAGAGTAAGGATTGAGGATCCTGAGTAGAGAAGCTGAGCTGAGATGTGAGTTGCTGCTGACTGTGTGTCACCAGAGAGAGACCATAAATGAGGATCTGAGCATGGATCAGGCTAGGTGGTATATGGCTATTAATCTCTACTGAGGACATCTAGATTATTTTAAGGATGAATACAGGTCAAGTATTGGACCAAACACTAGTGATTTATTCAAATACAGATAATAGTTTTCATACTATTATCAATCATAAACATATATCATCAGACAACGTGAGGATTGCACACATTGAACCTGTGCAGTTAATCATCCTGGGAACTATTGAATGGTGAATAACCTAGGATTTTAACAAGTGGTGCTCACTACAGGGGTTGTAGTTGTTTACCATACTAAGACAAGATGTTATACAAGGACGATTTAAGAAAACTCTGGACAGAGTTGCAACCATCAACAAGAATGCATTGAATTCTGCGGATCATTGAGAATTTGCTGCCTTGGAGGAGAGAGTTACCAAGATAGAGGAAGGGGTCAAAAATGTTGCTAGTTTAGGCAATGCGTTACTAGGAAAAGTAATGTCATTGATAAAAAAGTAGGAGATCTAGTTCAAGAAGTCTTATTATTGAAAACGGAGCATGAAGCGGATCACATTTGATTATGGGAACTTAATGCAGATATAGAACGGCTGTTTAAGCAAGTCGAGGAGTTGAAGACTCACAAATGTGAATGTGAGCCATATGTGGCAACTGACGCTGAATAAAAGAACTCCCCTTGAGCTCCAGTTGGGAAGGTGAATATTCTCCAAAATATGCCGCCCAAATTCACAGCCATTTCTGGAGATGATTCCTGAAATTACTCCTCAAGTTAGTTAAGTAGCTAAAACAATAGTGGTGGCTAGAGAAACTTCAGAGGAATTTAAAGCAATGCTGAAATTACCTACTTTCCATTGGGATAACGCCCAGCGTTTTTCCAATTATTTGACATGACAATGTATGGTTACGGTTATTGTCAAATGGCTCTGATGTTGATGAATTGCTTGGATACCAATTGTCAGAACCTATTGTTGCCCCAACTAGAGGGGTACAACTGGTCGTACTCAGAGGCCAAGGCAGCCATTATTAAAGAATTTGGAAGCCCTACGCGCATGTCAAAGCGCAAGCAAGAATGCATGAGAATTCAATTTTAAAAAGGATGAATCCTGACGAGTTTTGCTGATAATTTCTACCAAGAATCACAGATTTTAGTTGGAGCAAAAGTGCTGGATAATTTTGATGCACAGATTGCACTACAAGTGGCACTTTGGACCTATCACAATTTGCATTGAATGTTGTCTTTCATGTTTGCAATGGAGATTACCACCTCTCAAATGGTGGATAATTTAAAAATACTAGGATCTACTTTTGATGCTCCAAATAGAAGTTATATACCAAATACAGTACAAAAATTGAATCCTACAAAGGGGACCAAGGGTGCTAAGGAATCTTATAATCAAACCGTGCCAGGAAATGATCCCAAAGACCTTAAGCGGATTAATAAGAAGGAAAAACTCTGTTACCAGTGTGGAGGAAAAGGACACTTCGCTGTACACTGTAGGAAGTCTAAAGAACAGATCAATTTGGTCCAAGAAAAAGAGTCTAAACCCACACAGGAGTCAGGAACAGGGCCCACAGCCTAGTTGGGGAACAGTCTAGAGCTGCAGAAAAACCAGTTCCTCCCAATACTATGCAGGAAAATTGCCATTAGTGATCTGTTCATCAATGATGACGCGCAGGATCAACTATATCAAGTTGGCAACCTAGATGTAAAAATTTACTTTTGAGAGAGAGAGAGAGAGAGAGAGAGGTTATCAGCAAGCAACCCAGTAACCTTTTTACTGCACATGTTCATGGTTTCCTCATGCACTTTGTTGCATTGTAAAGAATGTATTATTAATCAATAATAGTATGGAGACTATTATACATAGTTGAGTATGAATTATATTTTGGCCCAACGTTTGGCCAGTAATTCTGATTAGTTACTCGTGAAGTTGTACTCATAGTGATTTGTTCCCTACACTCTTGTCCACCTGATCTTCGCTGAGATACCCAGTGACAATCTCTTTTGGCCTAACACACAGTCAGCAGCTATCACTTGATTGTGGCTCCTTCATCTCTAAATCCCCGCTTGGATCTTTACTCTTCTCTCTGAGAGTCTGTCAATTACCCTCCGTAATAATATCCTTGAGACAGAACAACACAATAGAAGCTGTTAGTTTAACTATACACCAAATTGATACTATTACTGTAAACACTGTAAGCTCTACTGGTTATATGAATGCTGTCTTTTTATTATAGTAAATCCTAGGGAATATATAATGAGGAACTCAGCTGTCTAACCTTGGTTGACACCTCTTTGATGAAATGGCAGCCGTTGCTGTTGAATCACCCATCCTCATCTTAGCAGCGATGGTCTTCCCCATCCTGGCTAGGATTCCATCATTGGACATCCTCAAGACCTTAAATGGAAAGAGTTGGAAAACGTGTCCCTAACGTTTTCCTCTCAATCCAAGCAAAACAGCCATATTTGGCTACCAACCTGCTTAGGTAATGAGACTTATTACCCATTATGGCAGGTCACCTCACCAACTGATCGATTTGCTAGCAGCTGCAGGTGGCATCACTCGCCTCACAACTTGCTATTCATTCCCAATCAGTCAGTGATGAAACCCAGCCAATCCCAATTGGTACACCTGATGGTTAAAACTATCAGATACCCCTATTTCGTCAGCCACTCCGCCCAACGAGATCTTAGGTGTTCATCCATATTGATCCATGACCAATACAACCAGGTGAATATCCCAAAATCTCTTGAACATAGTTCCTCCAAAATTTGAGCCAACCAATCTCTGATTCACTTCATCTTAGGGAATTTTACCCTATTGACACCAGGTAATCTAGAAGTCTGGGAATATGGGCAAAAATCCCAACACATCCCCCTCTTGCCTGGATTTCCAGCGAGAAAAGGACTGGGGCATGAGAACACCGCTTTGGACACCAGGTCAAATACTTCATTGGTTCAAGTGGAGTACACTCATCAATACTCAAAGCTGCTTGGGATGACCTTTGGAATACGGCGTTCTTCCTCTTACTCCTTGCTACCGCCTTCTCAGAGCGTGGTCCCCACAACCTTCTGTCATGCCAGGCTTATTGATTTAATTGTGACAATATTAATCCCAGGATCTGGTTTTCCCCCATCAGGGTATATGACCCACTGTCATATTCAGGATTCTTGGTCTGGCATCCTTGAATTCCTGATTTTCTCCTTGTCCTAGACAGGAGACTCTTGCCGTCAATGTTTGTTTTGCAGCTTGATTAAGAATACTTATTTCTATTCGCCCTCATTATTTTGCTCATAACCTCTTGGCTGTAAGTCATTCCTAATTCTTCCATTGGAAAGCTTATCTCATTAATTTTGAAGAAATTTCCCCAAAATTGGAGCCTAATGGATTATAGAGTGCATAATGTCAACTTCTATATAAGTCCAACATCCCCCCACTCATCCAGCTCATATGTCGAATTTGAATCTCACTAACAGCAGCTCCTCAACAGTCTGTCTGATCCAGACCTCTGTCTCTTCTAGCAGATGAGTTGGGATGCTTGACGGAACTTCTTTTATGGTCCTTCCAGGACTCATAACCTAGTCTGGCACAAGCGGCTAGTCCTTCCATCAAATTACTGGAAATGGTAACTAATCCCTACAAAACCAGGATGGCCATCATTATGAACAACTCTTGGCTGACTCTTCCCTTGCAGTTGATTCCAGAGTTGGACTTTGATGCCCTCATGAATTCAGCTCCTTTCACTGATGCTCCAAACATCATTGTCAATGCTCCAGAGATTATGTCAGTTGCTCTGGATCATTTGTTCCTGGCTGGGTCAGACTTGCTCCCTGAGTTCCTCTTTTAACTCAGTCAATTCTACAAACCCACTGTGCTGGTTTCTGAGCTCTCAATTAGTAACAGCATACACTTTAAGCTCCCCTACACTGAACTCCAGCCCTAAGTCACCAAGGCTTTGACATTAGCGCTGAATCCCTCTGATCTTGACAACCTTCTGGATTGGGATACTGCCACTTATGCTCTTTGCTTTGCTGACTAAGTTCTTTGAAGTTGGTCTACAAAGCTTCCAGCCTCGCCTGGATTCCACCAGTCATTCAGCTTTCTCTTCCGTGAAGCCCATAGTTGCCATTTGTAGAATGCAATCCACTCTCTGCACAACTACCTCTTCTCTGGAGCTTCCCATTGGTATCTTACACTGATGCCATTAATAGGGGGCATGATTCAGCAATCCCCATCAAGTATTACTTCTTTGCTGCCAGCCCACATGTCAAGTGTCCTTGATGAAGCCCATCAGTAGGCGCATAAGACAAATCTTCCAGCTCTGGTGCCGTATCAGACTTACTTGGGTTATTCACGGATTGCCTCTTTCTTTATTGCTGCTTCCTTCCCGCTCCAGGGTTTCATAATTGACATCTTCTAACATTTCAATTTCCCTTCCCCTAGTCACTTTTCTCAGGGCTTGGCGTCCGCTCAATGAATGTGGTTTCATGTAGGTCTCGCCCTTGCAAGCGTCCAATTACATATTGATTTTGATGGGCTGTTTATTCCTACCACGATCCATCCTCATTCCCCCAAGAGGTGACATAGTTGGAATCATCCCTGTACCAAGGACGATCAATAAAATAAAATTTTTTAAAAATATATATCAGTTTTTTTATCTACGCATTTTAAAATCTCTTTTTTTCCAATATTTTTTATCGATTTTTTATCTTCATTCTTCTTTTTTCCTATGGGACTTGACCTTGTTTCAGTTCAGAGGTCCATCTTTTCCCCCAAACTGTCCTGGGTGCTTAAACCTACCAGTTTTCCATGGTTCAGAGGTCCTTTTTTTAGGACTTAACCATCTGGACTGGTTCATAATTCCTTTTTTGGACTTGACCTAATCATCAGGACATGACCAACTTAATGGTTCATTGGTCCTTTGGGAACTCTTTTATTTTTTCCTCAATTCAACGCTTTAGAAACTTAGCGTGGACTCAATTTACAACTCTTCCATCCAAGAGATTCTTGATGAAAGAAGCATTGGTCGCCATCTTGGTGATTACTTTGAATGGACCTGACCACAATGCATCTAATTTGTTTCTTCATCTGAAACCATGCATATCACAATAGGCGACTCTTTCCCCTATTTGATATTCTTCTAATGCCAATCAGTTTTTGTCATCCATTGATTTCGCTCATATCCTTTTCTTCAAGGTTGTATTGAATGCTTGCAATTGCATATCAATCAGGATACTCATCAGTCAGTTTAAGTATTGCTCAGTACTCATCCCCAATTTTGGTTCCACCACCAGATATAAAATTGGTGGCAACACAGCTAACTTCCTTCCATATAGCAACTCAAATGGCGTTTTTCCAATCACTGTATGATGACTAATGTTGTGGACGAATGTTACCAAACTCAGGTATATTACCCACTCAGACTTTCTCCTGCGACCAGCTTCCTCAGCATCGCGGCCAGCATCCCATTGACCCATTATACCAGTATGTTTGTCTCCAACTGGTATGGTACTGACATGACTCCTCAGATTCCCATTATTTTATTTAGCCTTGGGATCATATGAGATGTGAAGTTGATCCCTTGTCACTCAATAGGACTTGCAGACATCCATACCAGTATACTACTTGATCCAGGATGAATTTCGCAGTACTGGTAGCATCTACTCTGGTTAGGTCCTTCATTTTGACCCATCTTGTCAGATGGTCGATGGCAACTATAATGTACTTGACTCCCCCTGTGCTCATCGCCAGCGGTCATATTACATTGATGGACACCATGTGCCAGGCGAATCCAGGGTGGACCAGTCAGTATCTTATTGTATTCTCATGTGGTTTGTGCAACTGGCACTCCACTCAACAAACCAGATAATCCATGACATCGTAGTTGATTGATTTCTAGTAATAATACCGGCAAATATGGTCAATTGTTTTCCTCAGGCCTCCATGCCCAACAACCTTGTGAGCTGCTTGTACTATTGCTGCTCTTTCCAACGGTTTCAGGAATAATAGCCGCTTCCTATTGATCATCTTGAAAACTTGTCCATCCATAGTATCAGTGTTTTCCATTGCTTTTCAAAGCGCACCTTGGATTTCTTGAGGCTCATTCCTGATTCTTCCTTTGACCATTCTCTGGAATAGCTCATCCACCTGTGGGTATACCAACTGGACCATTGGCAACCGCAATAAGCTATCAGCGTTCTGGTGAGAAGCCCTAATCAATGAACAATCTCATAATCATAAGCCTGAAGCTTAAGTGCCCATTGGGCCAGTTGTCCTTCTGGTTCTCTTAGATTGTGCAGCCATCGCAGCGAAGAGTAGTCCGTCACCACCTTAAAGTGCTTTCCATGGACGTACACCTGAAACTGCTTGCATGCATAAATGACCGCAAGGCAAACACACTCAGTCACGGTTTAGTTCCTCTCAGTAGCTGAGAGTGCCCACCTCACATATGCCACTGTATGTTTGTCCCCAAGTTCATCTACTTGGCTCAGTATGGTGCCAATTGCCGTCAACAAAGCATTGGTTTAAATTATAAACTCCCAACATAAAATTTGGATATTTCAAAATTGGAAATTTTATCAAATACTGGCGTAACTCATCGAAAAAGTCCTGGGCCTCTTCATTCCATACAAATCTTTTTCTATGATCCTTTAATAAATGGAATAATGGCTCAGCTATTCAGGTGAAGTCCTAAATAAATCTTCTGTAGTATCCAACCAACCCAAGGAACACTTGGATGTCTCAGACAATCTTTGGAACAGCCATACGTTCTATAGATTCTATTTTCTGGGTTTGTGGCTGCAATCCACTTGAGTTGATTATGAATCCCAGGTATTCCAACTCTTTCATAAAGAAGTGGCAATTCCTTGGCTTGACCTTCAGGTTAGCCGTGGACAGTCGCTTAAATACTTCTTCCAAGTGGTGGAGGTGATCAGTAAACGTCCTACTGAACACGTTTATATTGTCCAGATATTGGGATGCACGACAACTTCAAGTTGCTTAATATCACATCCATAGCCCTCTAAAACGTTGCAGGCACATTGCATAGACCCTGGGGCATCCTCGTCAGTTGGTATAGCCCCTGCGCGGTAATAAACGCGCATTTTTCTTGGTCTTCTTTTGGCAAGTCAATCTTCCAATAACCTGAGATAATATCCATTTCGGAGAAATACTTTACTTCTCCTAAATGATCTAGTGCATCATCAATCCTCAGTAGGGGATACAAATCCTTCTTCATAATTTTATGCAGCCTTTGGTAGTAAATCACCACCTGGTTGGATATATCCTTCTTCTTCACAATCAGAATCAGACTCGCCCAGGGACTTGACAACGGAATTAGAAGCCCATGCTTCACTAGTTTGCTGATTTCATCCTCTACTACCACTTTGGCAGCTTTTGATTGTTGGATTAGTCTCATCCTTATCAGTATTTTTTCTCAGTGTCGACCTTATGGATTATGTCTCATGCGCATCCCAAATTGTAGTCATCCTGAGCAAACACTTCACAATATTTTTCAAATAGTTTGAGCACCTCCTCTTGCTGGCCCTCTGACAGATCAGCAAGCTGCTCTTGATCAACCAATAAGTTGATACTTTTGGCTACCATGGCTGGCAATCCCATTTTGTTGAGAGACCCAAAATTGTGGAATCATCTCAATTCAGCTGTTGAGATCAGATGAATAGATGTGATGATCTGATTCCTCTTGATCTTCATCGGTTTTTCACTCAAATTCGCCAGGAGAAATCGAATTTCTCCATGGCCCAGCATTATTATCCCAGGAGCCACCCATGGTTCCACTCTGGACTTCTTCCAGGGGCTTCTGACCTCTTCATACAACAGCTCAGGAATCTCCAATGCCAACCCTGTGTTGACTATCATCTGCAATATGGCCAATATGGTCCTCTCATTCTTGATCCTTAGTGGAATGCCCCGGTTCTCTAGGATTTCCACTGGCATTTCACGTCACTTCCTACCAACTAATTGGTATTGAATTGGGACAATGCCATCATTGTATATCAGATTGATGAAGTTGTTTTTCCGATTCAGTGGAGCTTCACCATCCTTCTGATATACTAATGGTAACGTCTGACCCAAGATGTGTAACATATTATCCTTGAAGTTACATTTAACTCCATATTTCCGTAGAAACTCTGTTCCAATCAGAATGTCATAGTTTTGATTCGCCAAAACTATGGCCGGCAACAATACCACCAATGACCCAAATCATAGTGGCAGCGCACTATACACTCCACAGGAGATGGTGGTGTTCAGCCCAGCTGTCCCATATTCTTTCTTGTGTTCCAAGTCTGGAAAAATCTTCATCCTCTTTACCAGCTTAGTCAGGACCATATTGATGGGTGCTCTGTTGTCAATAATTGCCCTCACCCTCACTCGATTTACTTGTATATCTATATATGTACACTTGGAGTATTGTAATATTGTGTTTACTGAGTGAATGGCGGCGTTATTAGCCAAATCTAGAGTGTGAATAATTTGCACCAATAATTCAGGAAATAATTCCTTTACTGCGCTGAGGGGGATAGATAAATTAGCTTTATCTAAATGGACGTCAGATAATTCTTCAGAATTCTTGGCAGTTTTGATCGTGTCCACCAGTTGTCAGGCGTATGGCTGGGCAACTTCCTGGATTATCTCAGAAACAATTCTCTTTGCTACAGCTCTGGTAACGGCATTCACATCCATATTGACCACTTGATATAGCTGATCCTGCTTGTCATCTATGAACAGATCGCTAATATCAATTTCTTCATTCATGTGTCAGGAGGAACAGGTTTCTCCGCAGCTCTATAATGTTTCTTGTCTAGGCTGTGGCCCTTTTTCTGAGTCCTTTCTAACTGCTGTCTCTTTGGCCTGGACCACGTTGATCTGATCATTCAGCTTTTCTCAGTGTACAGTGAAATGTCCTTTCCCGCCACACTGATAGCAGACCTTCTCCTTTTTGTTTAACTGTCTGAACTCTTTGGATTTATTTCCCACCACAGTTTGATTGGTAGCCTCTTTAGCTCCTTCATTTCCATTCATGGGATTCAGATTTTGTACCAGATTGGACTTGAAGCTTCTATTTGGAGCATTGAATGGCGCTCCCAAAATCTTCAGGTTATCTACTATTTGCAAGGTAATTATTTCTGTCACAAAAACAGAAGACATCATATGATGAAAATCGCGATAGGGCCAAAGGGACACTTGCAATGCGATTCTGGCATCAAAGTCATCCAATACTTTTGCTCCAGCCAGGATCTGCGACTCTTGGTAAAGTTGATCCGCGAAGCTAGCAAGAGACTCGTCTTTATGGAACTATATTCCCATAAATTCCTGCTTGCATTTTGACATGCTGGTCGGACTCCCAAACTCCTTCATGATGGCCGCCTTTGCCTCCACATATGACCAGCTGTCCCCCTCCAGGTGAGGTAACATTAAGTTTTGACAGTCAATGTCCAGACAATTCATGACCGTCAAAGTCTTTTGACAATCTCTGTAGCCATTCATGGTCATGTCAAACAGTCAGAAAAACGCTGGGGCGTTATCCTGATGGAGTGTTGGCAATTTTGGCATTGCCCTAACTTCATCCGAGTTATTTCTGGCCAATTCCCTTGGTTCAGCTACTCAGCTAACTTAGGAATGACTTAGGGTGTCATCTCCAAAATAGGCATTAAAAGTGAGCGGCATGTTCCTTGGGGTATTTGTCTTCCCAAGTATTGTGCGAGGACTTCTTTCTTTGGCATTGCTTGAATCTCAGGCTCACAAGCACTTCTGTGAGCTTTAAGTTCCTCCACTTGTTTGATTAAATTCTTGATATCCACACCGATTTTTCTTAAATGAACATAATCTGCTTCTCGCTCTGTTTTAAGGTATAAGACCTTTCGAACAAGGTCCCCTTCTTTTTCTTCAATGAGTTTACTTTGATGAGTAACTCATTCCCAAAGATGGCTAAATTCTCTACTCCTTCCTCCACCTTGGCGACTCATTCTTCCAAGGCTGCAAACTCCCAATGGTCCTCTGAGTATAAGGCATTCTGGTTTACAGTGGTTATCTCAGTCCACAGTTTGCGTAGCTCTTCTTTGTACGACATTGTTATAGGCTGTTCACTCAACTACTCCTGTAGTGAGCACCAACTTGTAAAAATTTACTCTTGGTTGTTATTGGCGAGCAACCCATTAACCTTTTTACTGCACAGGTTCAGTTTCCTTGTGCACTTTGTTGCTAAGTATAGAATGTATTATTAATCAATAATAGTATGGAGACTATTATCCATAGTTGAGTATGAATTATATTTTTGGCCCAACGCTTGGCCAGTATTTCTGATTAAATACTCGTGAAGTTGTACTCATAGTGATTCGTTCCCTAAACTCTTGTCCACCTGATCTTCACTGAGATACTCCAGTGACAATCTCTTACAGCCCAACACACAGTCAGCAGCTATCCCTGATTGTGGCTCCTTCATCTCTAGATCCCCGCTTAAATCTTTACTCTTCTCTCTGAGAGTCTTTTTAATTACTTCCCTCCGTAATAATATCCTTGAGACAGAACAACACAATAGAAGTTGTTAGTTTAACTATACACCAAATTGATACTATTACTGTAAACACTGTAAACTCTACTGTTTATCTAAATGTTGTCTTTTTATCATGGTAAATCCTAGGGAATATATAGTGGGGAATTCGGCTGTCTAACCTCAGTTGACACCTCTTCAATAAAATGGCAACCGTTGCCATTGAATCACCCATCCTCGTCTCAGCAGCGATGGTCTCCCTCATCCTGGTTAGGATTCTGTCATTGGACATCCTCAAGACCAAAAACGGAAAGAGTCAGAAAATGTGTCCCTAACATTTTCTACTCAATTTAAGCAAACCAATAATATTTGGCAAGCGACCTGCTTAGGTAAAGGGACTTGTTACCCATTATGGCAGGTCACTCAACAACCAATCGATTTGCTGGTTGCAGGTGGCAACATTCGCCTCACAACTTTCTATTCATTCCCAATCAGTCTGTGATGAAACCTGACCAATCCCAATTGGTACACCTGATAGTTAATCACTATCAGATGCCCCTATTTAGTCAGCAACTCCGCCCAATGAGATCTTAAGTGTTCATCCAGATTAATTTATGACAGATATGACTAGGAGAATATCCCAAAATTTCCTGAACATAGTTCCTCCAAAACTTGGGCCAATCGATCTCTGATTCACTTCGCCTTAGGGAATTTTCCTCTAGCAATACAAGGTAATCTAGCAGGCTGGGAATATGGGCAAAAATCTCAACAGATGTGAATGCAGTAACCAGATCTGTAGCAAAGGGGATTTCCCGTAAAATAATTAAGAAGGTTGTTCAACTGTATGTGCAACAGCTGGTGGACATAGTTTTGAGCAGAGGATAAACTGAAAGAATTGACCAAAGTCAGATTAGATGAGGTAAACCTGTCAATCCCCCTTAGTGCGATCAAGGAAACGTTTCCTGATCTTTTTAAGAAATAGATTCACACGCTCAATTTGGCAAATATCCCACTATACACTCAGTAAATACAATTTTACAATACTCTGAGTATATATATATAGATATACCAGTTGATTGAGTATTGGTGCAGGTGATAGTTGACAGTGGAGCGACCATCAAAATTGTTTTGACCAAGTTGGTGAAGAAGGTGAGGATCTCACTCGTTTTAGAACACAAGTAAGAATATGGTACAGCCAGGCCAATGACCCAAATCACCTGCTAAGCATATAGCACTTCTACTTCAATTTGGATCCTTAGTGGTATCCGCCCCAGCAATAGCTTTGGCCAACCAAAGCTACAATATTCTGATCGGGATGGAGTTTCTACAAAAATATGGAGTTAACCATAACTTTGAAGATAATACATTGGTCATATTGTGTCAGACGTTACCATTGTTTTATCAGAAAGATGGGGAAGCTCCACTGACTAGGAGAAATAACTTCATCAATCTTATCTACAATGATGCCATTGTCCTGATATAATACCAATTAGTTAGCCAGAAGCACTGAGAAATGCCAACATAAATCTTAGAAAATTGGGGAATTTTATTGAGGATTAAGAACTCAAGGACCATACCGCCAGGATCACATATTATAGTTGACACAGGGTTGACCCTGGATATACCTGAGTTGCTGTATGAGAAATTTAGAAGCCCCTGGAAGAAATTCAGAGTAGAGACATGGGTGGCTCCTGAAATAATTGTGCTGGGCCATGGAGAAATTCGAGTTCTCCTAGCAGATTTGAGTATAAAACCAATGAAGATTGAGAAGAATCAGATCATTGCATTTGTTCATCTAATCCCAATGGCTAAATTGTGGAAATTCCATGATTTTGGGACCCTCAATGAAATGGAATTATTGGCAGGGGTAACTGAAAGTATCAATTTATTGGTCAATTGAGAGTAACTCGCTGATCTGATGGACAGACAGCAATAGGAGGTGCTTAAGCTATTTGACAAGTATCGGAAAGTATTCTCCAGGATGATCACAATTTGGGATAAATGAGGAATGTGATCCACAAGGTTGACACTGGGGAAAATTTGCCAATAATAATGAGACCAATTCAATGATCAAAAACCGGCCAAAGTGTTAGTGGAGGAAAAGATCAGTAACTAGTGAAGCATAGGCTTCTAGTTCCATCATTGAGCCCTGGGTGAGCCCTACCCTTATCTTGAAGAATAAGGACAGCTCCTACTGGGTGGTGATCAATTATCACAAGCTGAAAAAGATTATGAAGAAGGATTCATACTACTACTACAAATTGACAATGCGCTAGATTGATTGGAAAAAGCAAAGTATTTTTTTGCAATGGATTTAATATCAGGATATTAGCAAATCAATTTGCAAATGGAATACCAAGTGAAATGAACGATTATCACCACATGGAGGCTTTATCAACTGACGAGGATGCCCCAGGGTCTATGCAATGCACCTGAAACGTTCCAGAGGGCCATGTACGCCAAACTAAATGACCTGAAGTTGTCATGCATCCTATTGTACTTGGACGATATTAATGTGTTCAGTAGGACATTAAGTGACCATTTTCACTACTTGGAGAAAGTGTTCAAGAGACTGTCCGCGTCCAACCTGAAGATTAAGCTGAGGAAGTGTCACTTCTTCAAGAAAGAGTTAGAATAACTGGGATTCGTAATCAACTCTAGTGGACTGCAGCTGCAAGCCCAGAAAATTGAAGCCATAGAGCAAATGGCTGTACTGAAGAGTGTCTGAGATATCCAAATATTCCTTGGAATGGTTAGATACTATGGAAAGTTCATTCAGGATTTTGAAAGAATCACTGAGCCCTTCTTCCATTTGCTGAAGGATCCAAACAAGGTCTGTTTGGAGTGAAGGGGCCCAGAGTTTCTTTGATGAGTTACACCTTATCTAATAGATTCTCCAATTTTGAAATATCCAAATTTCAATAAAGAATTTATAATACAAACTGATGCTTCATTAGCAACTATTGGCGCCATACTGAGCCAAGTAGATGAACTTGGGGACAAACATCTGTTGGCATATGTGAGCTGATCACTCTTAGCCACTGAGAGGAATTACACCATGACTGAGCGTGAAAGCCTAATGGTCATTTATGCCTGTAAACAGTTTTGGGTGTATATTCATGGAACGCACTTCAAACTGGTGACTGACCACTACTCATTGCGTTGGCTGCACAATTTAAGGAAACCGGAAGGATGACAGGCCCAATGGGAATTAAAACTACAGGTTTACAAATATGATATAGTTCACCAAGCTGGAGCTTCTCATCAGAATGCAGATGGCTTATCGCAGTTACCAATAGTCCAAATGGTATTTCAGCAGGTGGATGAGCTATTCCAGAGAATGGTCGAAGGAGAAATTGGGAACAAGCCCTGAGAAATCCAAGGTGCACTTCGAAAAATGATGGAAAACACTAAGACCATGGATGGACAAGTTTTCAATATGATTGATGGGAAAATGGTTACTATTTCCAAAGCCATTGGAATGAGCGGCTATCATTCAAGCTGCTCATAAGGTTGTCAGGCATGGAAGCCTATGGAAGACAACTTGATCACATTTACCAGTATTACTACTGGGAGTCCATTAACTATGATGTAGCGGACTATCTTTCTTGTTTTATGGAGTGCCAGCTGCACAAGCCACACAAGAACATGACTGGATACTGACTGGTCCGCCCTGGATTTGCTTGGCATATGGTGTCCATCAATGTGATGGGACCACTGACGATGAGCACATGGGGAGTAAAATACATCATAGTTGTGATTGACAACCTGATGAGATAGTCGAGACAAAGGCCATGGCGAAAGTTATTGCTACCAGCACTTCAAATTTTATCTTGGATCAAGTAGTATACTAACATGAATGCCCGCAGGTCTTTCTGAGTGATATTGGAACAAACTTCACATCTCATGTGATCCCACAATTGATTGAAATAATGGGGATAAGGGGAGTAATGTCTGTACTATACCAGCCAGAGACAAATAGACTGGTAGAATGGGTCAATGAAACGCTGGCCATGACGCTGAGGAAACTGGTCGCAGGGAGAACTTCTGCGCGGGGAATGTACCTTAGTTTGGTGATGTTCGCCTACAACATAAGTCATCATACAGCGATTGGAAAAACGCCATTTGAGTTGCTATATGGAAGGAAGTTAGCTGTGTTGCCACCAATTTTATATCTGGTGGTGGAACCAACATTTGGGGATGAGTGCCAAACAGTGCCTGAACCGATTGTTGAATATCCTGATTGAAATGCAATTGCAAGAATTTGATACAACCTTAAAGAAAAGGATCAGAGCAAAATCAATGGATGATAAGAATTGACCAGCCTTAACAGAATATTGAATAGGCGAAAGAGTTGACTATTGCGATATGCATAGTTTTGGTGAAGAAAATTAGATGCATTGTGGTTGGTCCATTTGAGATTATCACCAAGACTGCAACGGATGTCTATTCCATCAAGAACCTCTTGGATGGAAGGATAGTATATTGAGTCCATGCTAAGTACTTAAAAAAGGTGAATTGATGAATAAAAATAAAGAAAAAATGTCCCAAGGGACTGCTGAACCATTAATATGGTTATGTCCTGATGATTTGGAAAAGTCTGAAAAAAGGACCGCTGAACCAAGCTAGATGGTTAAGTCTTAAAAATATTACTTCTGAACCATAGAAAACTGGTAGGTCTAAGTATACCTAGGAACCAGTTCAGAGAAAAAATAAAAAAGATGGACCTCTGAACCAAGGAAAGGTCAAATCCCATATAAAAAGGAAGAAAAAAATAAAAGATTGAAAAAAATATAGCTGGAAAAAAATTATTAAAAACACACAGAAAATAGATATATTTATATAGTTTTTTTATTAGTTATCCTCAACTCAAGGATGATTCCACCTATGTCACCTCTTGGGGGGAGGGAGGATGGATCGTAGTAGGAGTGAATAACCCATTAAAATCTATGTGAGATTGGACACTAGCAAGGGATAGACATACACAAAGCCAAGTTTTTTGAGTGGGCGCAGATCCCTGAGAAATGCAACTAGGGAAAGAGAAATGGAATTGTCAGTACTTGCCAAATGTGTACCCCAGATTGGGGAAGAAAGAAATAGAATAAGAAGAGGAAGTTGGCGAATAACCCCAAGTAATCCTGATATGCCACCAGAGCCAGAAGATTGGCCTTGAGCACTTACTGACAGGTTTTGTCAAGAACATTGGACATATGGGCTGGCATCGATTAAGGGATATTAGGCGGGGGTTGTCAAATCATGACCCCTACTAAATCCATCAGAGAAGGTACCAATGGGATGCACCAGAAGTGAGATAGTCATTCAGGGATCAAATGGCATCCTGCATATGACAACTACAAGATTCTTGGAAGCAAAAGCAGAATGAGCAATGGAAGCCAGGAGAGTTTGGAAGCTTTGTGGCCCAACTTCAAAGAAATTGGCCAGGAAAGCAAAGAGCTTAGGCTGCAACGTCTTGATCTAGATTGTTTTTAAAATCAGAGAGGTTCAGAGCTATAAAAAGAGCCTCAGTTACTCAGGTCCTCAGTTCAGCATAGGGAGTTTGAAATGTTCTATGTTTCTGATGGCTAGTTTGGTTGACAGAAAGCTAGCTTGTAATACAGGAAAAGTTGGAAAAGGAACTCTGGAAGCAAGTCCAATCCAGTGAGGAACAATCAATTGAGAGCAAAGGGCATTGCTTCAGGAGGTTCAATGATGATTGTAGGAGTAACCATATATGGAGCCAAATCCAGGAGAGTCTTAAAGTCAAAATCAGTAATTGATGACAGAGGGAGGATTAGTCACGAGTTATTTGAGACATTTGCTAACCTGGTTTTGTCAGGGTTAGATAATGTTTCCAGTAATTCCATGGAAGGACTGGCCATGTGTACTTGACTGGAAGTATGAATCATAGGAGACCATAGAAGAGATTCCGTCTCACAGATCAACTCATTAGTTTTAGAGCTGAACATCTTTATCAGACATGCTGTCAAGCAGCTGTTGATACCAAGTCTCTGTATTTGACATATGAGCTGGATGAGAGGGGGTGTTGGAATTTTATGATAGTTGACATTATGCACTCTGGAATCAATTAAGCTCTAATTTTGGAGAAATTAATCTCAAAATTAATGAGATAAGCTCTTCAGAGAAGAATGAAAAAATGATATGAGCCAAGATGTCATTATGAGGAATAACAAGGGTGAATATAAATAAGCATTCTTAACTATGCCATGAAACAAAAATCAATGGAAAGAATCTCCTGCTGAGGATGAGGAGAAAAATCAGGAAATTGAGGAGGATGGACCAAGAAGCCTGAATATGACCGTGGGTCATATATCCTGAAGGGGAAAACTAGATTCTAGGATTAATATTGTCACAAGTAAATTGATAATCCCAGAACAACAGAAGGTTGTGGAGATCATGCTCTGAGTAGGTGGTAGCGAGGAGGAAGAGGAAGAGAGCTGCATGCTGAAGGTTGTCCTGAGCAGAATTGAGTACAGATCAACAATATACGCTTGAAACCAAGAAGTATTCAACCTGGTGTCTAAAGCGGTATTCTCCTATCCCAATTCTTTTCTTTCTGGAAATCTAGGCAAGAGGGGGATGTGTTGGAATTTTTTTGCCACCTTTCCAGCCATCTAGATTACCAGGGGTTGCTAGGGGATAATTCCCTATACCGATGCAAATTAGATATTGGTTAACCCCAATTTCAGGTTAACAATTTTTGGGGGATTTTAGGTAATTCTCTTGGTTCAGATCCATTGGGATTGATCCAGGTGAATGCTTAAGATCTCATTAGGCAGAGTTGCCGACGAAATGGGGGCATCTGATAGTTGATCAATGATTAACTATCAGTTGTACTTATTGGGATTGGTCAGGTTTCATCACCAACCAATTTGAATTAAAGGATCAAGTTGTGAGGTGAGTGATGCCACCTGCAACTAGTAAATTGCTCAGTTGTTTCATAGTCTGCATTAATGGTTAACAAGTCCCATTACCTAATAAGGTTGCTCGCCAAATATGGTTAGTTCACTGGGATCAAGTAGAAAACGTTAGGGACACATTTTCCAACTCTTTCCGTTTTAGGCTTGAGGATTTCCAACGACAGAATCCTAACCAGGATGGGAAAACCATCGCTGATGAGACAATAAAGGTTAATTCAATGGCAACAGCTGCCATTTCATCGCTGAGGGGCCAACTGAGGGTTGGGTGCAAAATTCCCACTATAAATTCCTCTGTAAATATACTTAATAAAAAGACATTGAGAAACACATTGAGAAAAACACAAATTATTATCAAAATATATTTTAGCAGAATTCATTATTAGTCCTTATATCTTTATGGAAATAAATTGCTATGTGCCTTAATTAGAGACTCTTTGATAGGATAAAGAGTAAGATTGAGGATTTTGTGAAGAGAAGCTGAGCTGTGACAGGAATTGCTGCTGACTGTGTGTCACCAGAGAGAGGCCATAAACAAGGATCTGAGCGTGGATCAAGTTATGCGGTTTATGGGAATAAATCCCTACTGGGGACATCTGGAGTATTTTGAGGAGGAATACTAGTCAAGCGTTGGACCAAACACTAATGATCTATTCAACTACAGATAATATTTTTCAAACTATTATCAATCATATACATATATTATCAGACAACGTGAGGATTGCACACATTGAACCTGTGCAGTTAATCATCTTGGGAACTATCAATTGGTGAAGAACCTAGGATTTAATAACCGTTTCAAAAAAGTTTACTACTTTATTCCTTGCAAAACCACAATAAACGCGGCTGAGATGGAAAGGCTCTTTATCACTCATGTGTTTGCACTTCACGGGGTTCCCCAAGAAATTATTAACAATTGGGACCCCAGTTTACCTCTGTCTTTTGGAAAGAGTTATGTAAGACTCTTCAGATTCGCCTGCTGTTCAACTGCCTATCACCCCAAATCAGATGGCAGACCAAACGAGTGAAACAGTGCTTGGAACAGTTTCTGTGGTGTTACACTTCCATGGATCATTCAGATTGGTTTCCTCACCTTCCTTTGGCCCACTTTAGCTATAACAACACATTAAATGCGTCTATCAGTTGCTCCCCATTTTTTGACAACCATGGTTTTAAACCCACCTTCAACATGGAGCCCAGTTGTGGATCAAAATTTGAAGCTGTGGTGGACTTTGCTAAGACTATAAGAAAGCACACCAGATGGTCTCCACAAGTTTGGATGCAGCAATGCAAGTTTATAAGGAGAATACTAATGGAAAAATGTGAGTGGGTCCAGCGTACAAAGAAGGGGATCTCGTGATGCTTGATGCTCAAAACATCCCTACTAAGCAGCCATTCAAAAAGCTGGGACCAAAGAGGATTGACCCTTACCGAGTTGTCAGAAAGGTGGGCCACGCCTCATACCACTTAGATCTTCCCTCTTTGTTTTGGTTTTTTTAGTCCCTAACAAAAGCAAATTGACGTTGTTTGAGGCCCCCACCAGAGACTCCTGAGGCTTATATCGTGGATGGGGCGCCAGAGTGGGAAGTGGAGGAGATAGTAGCCTCCCGCCGAGTAAAAAAATAGGCTTGAGTACCTGGTATCCTGAGAGGGATTTGATGAAGCAGAAAACAGTTGGGTACCAGTGCGTGACTGCGCACATGCCAAGACCTGATTGACGTTTTCCACAAGCATTTCCCCAGGACGTCAGACCTCAGTCAAAGAAGACTGTTGCTGCTATGAAGTTGGCCCCAGCCCACAAGAACTTTTCCATGGCGCAAGCCCCTGAAGGGGGGAGGAGCCCCAAAAAGGACGATAGGGTAATGTCATGGCTTGATAATGATATAATAATGGATACAAACACCAAGGATAAAGATGCATTTCAAGAGGCCA
The DNA here is from genome assembly GCA_022478985.1 of Massospora cicadina. Taxonomy (NCBI): domain Eukaryota; kingdom Fungi; phylum Entomophthoromycota; class Entomophthoromycetes; order Entomophthorales; family Entomophthoraceae; genus Massospora; species Massospora cicadina. The sequence goes on along the minus strand of JAKSZP010004075.1, from coordinate 71,879 downwards.
AGAAGGTCAAGTTGGCAGGCCTCCCTGACCTCAAACATACCTGGATCAATGCTGGGTTAAGGAGAGGTATGCCAAGGTTGGTCCTGGGGATGGGAGGGAAGTTCAGCCCAGCGTTAATGCAGGTGCATTAGAACAAAACATCTATATATCTATTAAATAATGACAGTTTGCTTTGATTACTTGGCGAATGGGGTCTCAAAACTTGTTTGGTTTTCAAAAATTTTCAGCTTAGGTCAGCCTCACTTACAATCAATAACCCAAGTTCAGTCAATTACCAGCTATAGTATATTTCCAGATGGAAACGTGCGCTTATTGGTGCACCTCAGCTTAGTACCACTCCATCTATTGATTGTTGCCCCAATTTCCCTAAAACTTGTCTACTCAAGGCCGATCTCTCTTGTTGGTCACCTTTCCCCATAATAAAGAACCCTTCATTAGTAAAAGTCTTATATATGTTATCTTAGACAAACCTGTGCACGGACCTCTTTTGAGGAGGTCTCACGCAACATTAGATCTTTAATAAAACAACCATAACTCTCTTCACTCGTGCACCGCTGAGCCGCCCAGGTTCCCTCCAACCCAGGTTACCTATGCACTCATGCTCAGCGCACCTCTTGGGTATGAACCTCACGTTGGGGTTCACTCCAGCCTGATTGTTAGTCTGAGGGTTTCCTTAAATCTTTATTAACCACCCTCACTCTAAGTTACTACTGTTCAAGCACCCTCTGCAAGGATCTATAACTTTACTAATAACGACTAGTTCCCTGGCGTTGGGTCTGTGCACCGTGCACCACACTGCTGGGAACAGGAGGATTATAGATACTCTACTTTTAATTGACCTTGTGTTGGTGCCCCAGCCTCTCCTGAGTCACTGCAAGTTGGTCCTTTGTAATCAAAATTTAGGTGCTTTGGACCACAGGCCCCTAGAACTGCAGATCAGTGACCCTCAGGTTGCTTCTATGAGGAAAGGGATCTGAAGAAAGAACTCTGAACTCCTGAAGTGGAGAACACTTCAGATAATTATGAGAAAGAAGGTGAGATGGTGGAGAATCCGATTATGGGGAAGCCTGATGTGCCAAATAAATGGTTGCAGATTAAGGATAATCTCAAGATGGCATGTGAAATCTTTGGGAGGCAGCTAGAGGCCATGCGTTTGAGGTATAAACCCTTTGAGAGGAGCCTCAAGAGTAACTGCAAGCAGACTGTGGTTATGAAGGCTTCTTCCTACATGGCCAAGGCGAAATTATATGCGAAACCAATGGAAGACTTGATGGTGGATCGCCTTGAAAAAGAAAGTCTAGGTGGAATGAGGACTTAACAGCAATGTGGCTCTACTTCACAAAGCAGTAGGGCTTTCAGACACTCGTCAAGGATCTTATCACTTTGAAATGAGAAGTTGAGGTGAAGAATGTAGCTCTTATGGCTGAATTGGCCAAGTCCTACTATGAGGACCTTTATGGCCACTCAGAGAATGACCCAGAGGCAACCAAAGTACTCACAAGTGGTCTGGGGTACTGCTTATGAAGAATCAGCAGCAGATATGTAGCAAGGTCCGCAAGTCAGAGGTGTCAGACGCCATCTTCAATGGAAAGAATGGCAAGTCTCCTGAGAGGATGGTTTGATCCTTGAGCTTTACAAGTTGTTTTAGGCAGAAATATCCAAGATGCTTGCGGAGCTCTACAATTAATTCCTACTCTCTGGCGCAATTGAGCCGGAGTTTTTGAAAGGCGTGGTGGTGTTGTATAAGAAGGGCGATTCCTCTCTCATGGGGAACTATCAGCCTTTGACTCTTCTTAACGTTGAATATAAGATTTTAATGAAAATCCTAACCAATCGACTAAAGGGGGTTGTAGCGGACGTTGTAGGAAAAGAGCAGAATGGGTTTATCCTATAATGCTCAATTACTGACAATTTATTGATGTTTCATCTGATAGAAGAATGGGCAAGTAAACAGTATGACTAGAGGTGGTGGCTACTGTTTCTTGATCAAGAGAATGCGTATGATTGGGTGAAACATGAGTTTCTTTAAGAAATTGTTGTGTAGAGTTGCGAAGGGCGCTTGTTGAGACTTCATAAAGCGATTTATGGAGAAGCCTCATCAGTTGTCAGATTAGATGAAGTTCTCTCCCACCCTTTTAAGGTGTGTAGAGGCGTACGTCAGGGAGATCCTCTATCTCCCATATTGTTTGTCCTTGCAATAGAGACCCTTTCAATAGCTCTCAGGAAGTCGGACAAGAAGAAACTTGCCAAAAAGGCGAGAAGTAGTCTAGCTTGATGTTTGTGGATGATAAGTGGACTTTTGTTTTGCCAGAGGAGGTGGAGAAGATGGTGATGACTTTTCTAAAGATATACCAAAATGCAAGCAACGAGAAGGTCAATCTGTTGAAATCTAGGGCTTAAACTATTGGAAGAATGGCGACGTTGGATGTGGCACCAAAGAGCTTAATCCCCTAGATGACAACAGGGGAGGAGTTTCTGTACCTCAAGTGTCCTTTCCCTGGGTGGGCGTCGCCACACATAAAATGGCTCAAAGTTGAAGCAGACCTTAAGAAAGTGGCTTGGAAGTGGCAATGGATTAATTTATCATATCAGGGAAAGGCCATTGTCATGAAAAATTTCATTCTTTCCAGAGTATGGTACATTAACGGATCTGTTCCACCACTGGCATTTTCCATGAAAAGAATACAGAGCTCAGTAATCCAGTTCATCTGGCAGGGGCGAGATTTAAAACAGTTATTATAACTTGTGTCAGGAGGTGAAGAAGAGTGCATTGGTCTTATTAACGTCAGGATTATGATTAAAGCACTTCAGCTGAAGCGTATTGCACAGGTCACAAGTGAGGGAAAGACCATTTGTTGGTTTCCGACAGTGGAGGACTAAGGACCATCTAGTACTAAAAAAACAGTGGAGGACTACAAGCTAAGGATTTCAGGGACAAAAATAACAAGGATCTTGGTGTTAGCTGGGGAAACAATCAAAGGTCCATTCCAAGCATGGAGAACCTACCAGGCTACTAGAAAGATTACTTTAGAGCTTGGGCAGGCAACAAGGGTAGTTGGAGGGTGAAGAGTGGACCATTAAAAGGATCTGTAAATTCATCTTTGGGGAGGAGCTTGGGGACTGGAGATGGAACCTCGTCTGCGTAAGGCCTTCAAGCACTTTATTGGGGAGGTTCACTAGGGGACCTCATTGATGGCAATGGCTAGAGAGTGTTTAGAGTGAAAGAAGCTAATTTTTTTGACAGTGCCTCAAAGGTGCTGGTAAAGAAGGCATGGGATGTTGTGGAAACAAATGAACTGCCTTCTTGCTGGAGGGAAGCAATTACTTCTTTTTCTGCATCAGAGGCTGGGGAAGCATGTACAGAAGGTCGTGGAGGGCAGTATTGGAGGGTGTTCCCGTGAGAAAGAGAAGGCGGAGGTACCCCAGATGGGAAAGCCTATTCGTCCTTCAGGACTGTCTAAAGGTGGGAGGTGGTGATGGTGTCTGCCTCTCAGAGTTCACAACCACCAGGTTCTAAAAAATTTACAAGACAGAGAGTTTTTCTTGACATTCTTGTACCAGATCACTTGCAAAAAGCAAAATGGACTTATGGACCTGTGGTGAGGAAGGTTAAGGGATGCTGGTCTACACCGGCTCAGATTTCTCTCTTCCAACCCTGCAGCAACATCTTGGTCACTGGGGCGACTCTGCGTAAGCGGATTAAGCATAAGGAGGATGACCTTCTGTATTCCTGTAAGGTGCGCGGAGGGGAGGAGACAGAAAAACACATCTTTACAGAGTGTCTGGCAGTGGATGCTGTGTGGAGTAGTTTTCTCCTTTGTTATGAAGCATACCAACCAGGGTGTAAGTTATCCTATGGTCATTTTTCATGGCCAGAAAACCTGAATGCGTATGCTCCTTGAAGTCTGCTTGCAGACAAAGATGGGTTCAGGGTTTGGTGTACGATATGGGGGAGGTGATGTATGGTCTATGGCTTTCCAGAAACTAGAGTTGCTTCCCTACAGAAGGAATCCAAGCAATAAGCTCCCTTGCCATAGTCATGCGACAGCTAGAAATAGCTGTTGAAGGCTATGGCAATCCTCTCTCCTCAAATAAGTCAACTTGGGGCCAGTCTGGTCTCATTCCTCGCAGTAAGGAATGAAAGCATAACTCCAAACTTTAAGGGTAGCCTTTGCTACCTGGTATACCAAACAGTAAGGAATATGTCAGTTTTGGAGTGGTGCAAGCACCCCATCCGCGGTCAGGCCCACATTTGTGGTGCTTAGGTTTGCGCAGCCCCTGTGCAGCGGTGCAGTACCCCAAGTTTTATACCACAAAGTTGCCGCACTGGGTGCCCTAACGGTCACACCAAAACTCAAAGATCATTTCCGCCGGAATTCTCCACATTCCACTGTATTATTCCAGAAATTGCCATGCCTTACTTAATCCTGGACTTCTATCAAAACTATAAATATCCCCGAATTTTAATCAATAAATATATAGGCAGTCATAATAATGACTTTTGCCTAGTATTGACTAGAGAATTTACCTGCTCTTCTAGAAGAAATTTGTCATGGTAATAACTTTAATTCCACCAATAAATTCCCATAGAGACATGAAGTCTACTAGGAGATTCCGCTGGTGCTATTATGATAATAATCATGTAGCCTTAGAAATGCTGTCCTTCAAATTTTAGTAAAAAGTTGATATTGGTGCCACTTGCCAGGTCCCTTCTGTGAATAAACTGTTGAAGACATACTTTCACATGAATGAACCCAGCAACCACAACCCAAAAAATTATGGAGGAGAATATGTTCTTACCTAGTGGACTATCTTTTGGTGAAAACTATGAAGCTCAAACTAGAGACCTTGAACAACAACTTCCAAATGTGGCTCAAGTAGCCTAGATGAGTATAGGGGGAGACTTCCTCAATTAAGATCTAACCTTGGTCTCATTGTATAAAAATTTGTTTCCTTGTCATCCAAAGTAGCAAGCAAGTCCGCTGAAATTAAAAATCTCCACCAAATATCGATAACAAAGCCTTATTAAATCATGGTAAGACCTGCTACACCACCCTCTAGGATGTTATGGATGATTTCTGCTGTTAAGTCAATATGGCTATCCCCTATACCGACCTAAGAACCACTGAGGTAACTGAGTTTGACCAGACTCATTTACCAGTTATCAATGATCTCTCTGACCTTATTGGATATCTCAATCCCACCTTTATTAAGGATGTATGTGCCTAGGACTGAACTTACTCAGTCTTATCTTTATGTATATAAAAATGCAATTGAACACGCTACAGTTTTCCAAAAGTGCCAGCACATGCAAATCTGTCTTGATAGTAGGGCTCAAAAGATTATGATGTTATGTTTCAAACATAATACTACTTGGGAGGAGCTAAAGGACGCCCTTATCAAATAATCTGGAAGTAGTATATCCCTGTCTAATTGTAAGCAGGCATTCATGAGGATCCACCCTAAACACAGAAAAGCAAGTAAAGAGTTTTCTGAGCGGTTTTATCATGAAGCTCATGCTCTCGCTTACTGCAGTTGAGTCAACATATATGATGACATAGCTTATCATCTCAACTGTTCAACACAGTACAACTCTCATACTACACTTCCAGATTGCAAAAAAGCTCCTCAAATTGATTTATGTAATCTAGGAATATATCATGTAGTTGCCTGAGTAAGAAGTTCATCAAACCCCTAACAAGGGGAACTGGCCTCACATTCATGCAGTGGGATGATACCAAAGATTTAAACCTTAAAGCGACCCTTGCTCTTATTTTGGGCTCTTTGGGCATCAGGAGGATTCCTGCTGTAAAAAAAGGATGATGAGGCGAGAAAAGTGGAGTTAGTTTAAGGGCACGAGGTACCCTCTTCAGATGACTCTGTGCCTTATCAATGTCTATAATTGCTCCCTGTTCTGAATGTCACGTCTTATCCACACCTTCCAAAGTGGACTTTTTGGACTCATTAATTTTGATATAAGAATCTAAATTCCTCTTACTCTGCTCCTTCCAAACCACTTTCTCCAGGAAATTCCATCTACTCATTTTCCCATTTTGATAATGAGGTTACCCAAGTTAAATTAGTCATTAACAGGTGAAAATTTTGGCTAAAAATGATACTAGATCATCAGTTAATGTCAATCTTCTCAATTGGTGAAATGGATAAAGGTCACACTGGTTCAAAACCACACCCTAGTTTATGGGACTGTGGGTTTTCACCAGAACTAATCTCTAAATGCTTAGTCTTCCTTGAAACCTTGGCTTGAATCACTGGTTGTGTCATCCACGGCGTTGTGTTAGAGAATGATGGTTATACCTTCTCATATGCATCCAATTTCTTATCAAATTCAAAACCAAAATCATTCATAAGGACTTGTATTTTTCTATCCTAGGATATCGCATTTCTAGTTGTTAAAGTTGCCCCCAAAGAGAAAGGAAGAAGGAAACCTAGAAGTTGTTTATTAGAACATTTAAACTTCATTTAATGGCTAGAAAATCGAGTAGATGTCCCAAAAGCCAAACTGTTTCTTCCAGTGCTGAGGCTCAATAAGGGATGGCAGTCTACTCCAACAGATGGGTAAATATACTCCCAAAATCTCAAATACTGTGGTACATGAGTTTCCAAGTTACCATTCCACCAGACCACTTGTTATAAATTCGTGGACACTTTAATCCAGTCATTTGGGAGCCTCTTACCTGCCCTGGGGTGCTGGATTATGATTATTGGGGGCCACTAACCATTTTGAAGGCTAATTTTACTAATTATCCTATGCAAATTTCACAAAACCAACCTGTTACATATGTTCAGACTCTACTCACCAATCAAGTTGAATCCATTCACAGGTGTGGAATTCTACACAATTTAGGGATTGACAAGGACGCTGCCATTGTTATACTGAGGTAAATATAGGTGACACCCTAACCTCTGAATAGCGGCAGGTGGATTCTCTGTTTAAAGAGTATGCTGACATATTCTCAAAATTTTCAGAAAACATTAAAATGTCTAGAAAAGTACAGAATAAAGTGCTTATTGGTGACTCACCTCCAATCCACGCTTGCCATTACCAGAAATCCAAAGTTTAAGTTGCCCAGGTGATGAGAGAACTAAAGCAACTTCTGGACGTCATATTACTCAAGCCCTCACAAGGTCCATGAGCCTCGCTTTTATTGCTTATATGAAAAGAAGGATAGAGGACATTGGTTAGTAATGGATTACTTCTGGCTGAAAACCCTTACTAAAAAGGACATATATTAATACCACAAAGGATGATTCTTTTTGCCTCTTGGCTGGTTCACAAGTCTTCTCTGCAATGGAAATTTGGTAGTAGCTACTGACAGATCAAGCTTGTGCCAGAGAATTGGAGGAAATGTGCCCTTATACCAAGTGAGAGGTCTTTTAAACCTAAAAGAATGCCCCAAGGACTATGCAACGCCCCAGCCACTTTACAATAACAATGAACGGCCTGTTAGGAGACTTTAAGATGTCATGTGTGTTGGTTTACTCCAATGATGTGACCGTGTTCTCTCACATCTTTGAACAAAACATCACTCACTTGAGGGAAGTGTTTATATGACTCCACTATGTTTCACTAAATCTAAAACCAGCAAAATTCTGTTTTTCCAAACCAACATGGAATACCTCAGGATTATATAAATGGAAAAAGATATCAAAATTAAGGATAAAGTGTTTCAATTGAGAAGATGACACAAGCATCCAGCCTATAAAATATTCATGTTTTCCACAGGATGGTCAGCTATTATCAGCAATCTATTCACCACTTTGCTGAGATTGCAAAACTGCTGACGTATCTGTTCTATATGGGAGGTTCCATTCCAATGGGAGATAGCTAAACAAGTTTTTGACGCTCTAAGGAAAGCTCTCACAACAGCTCCTGCATTGGTACATCTTGACTTTATAAACCATTTATCCTTTTTACAGAGCGAGTGATGTGGCTGTTGGGGCCATTTTGGCACAACTTGATGTAAAACAAATTGACCATCCTATAGAATACTTCAGTAAAACACTAACTCAAGCAGAGCATTATTACAGCATTACAAAGAATGGATGATTAGCTGTCTTACTTGCCATTAAGAATTTTTTCTTTTTCCTGTATGGGAATCATTTTACAGAGGATATGGACCATGAATCTCTATGGTGACTACAAAAGATGAAGGATTTGGTTGGATGTCTGGCATGTTGGGCAATTAAACTCAAATTTACAACTTTTCCATTGTTCATCATACCAGAATGAGATTTTAAAACGCTGACGGATTGTCACGACTACCCATATCGAATTTCTTTGCCTCTGAGAGAGATTGAATTTATGAACATATTGGGAAACCTGAGGAATGAAGCCAAGAGAATCCTGCGGGTCAGCAATTATTGAAAAAGATGACCGAGTGGACCCAGATTGAAGATGAATTATTATATAAACAGGTTGAAAACTCTTGACTGCCTTATGTCTGGCCGTTAGCTATAATAGAGACCACCCTGGGGGCCATTCAACTGTAGGACATGGCGCTGTTAGTAAGACCCATCAGTGACTGCAAGAGTGATGCTACTGGAAAGGGATGATTAAGTTCATTAAGCTGTCACGATTCTGTCTCATTTGTGCTAGCCAGAAACCTTTCAATCCAACATATTAACACCAGGTTGTGGGTACTATTGTCCCATTTGCTACTGTCAGAATTGACATTTCTCGTCAAATACCTATGGCGATGTACAGACACTGGTATAAATAATAGCAGTTGACCACTGCACAAAATGGGTTGAGGCCATCTTAGTTGCATCGCCCATGGCTAATGCAACCGCTTCTTTTTTGCTTCACCAGGTCTTCACCCACCACAGTAGCTCAAAGGTACTGCTATCCAATAATGGCACCAAATTCATATCTCAAATAAATGTTGACCTTAATTTTTTGAAGGGCACTTATTTTCCTTTACTGCCCCATATCATCCCACTACCAATAGAGCAATGGAACAATTGAATGGAACTTTAATCGCCATTCTCACATAATGGCTCAATTTGACCTATCTCAAGGAACTATTACCTTCCGGTGGCTCTATTGGCATATCAAATGAGCTACCTGTCAGGGACTGGTGTACTACTGACCTGGTTGGGGGTAGCTAAAAATGAGCTAGCTAACTAAGGGGTAAAAACCAGTATGACATGGACACTAGAGGTGTCCAGGTATAAGGAATGGTGGGTAATCTGGTATGGGAGTTGCCTAAAGATATGGTTTTAATAGGGGAAAGTTGAAAGGGAGTTTTTTTGTTGGCTGGGGTGGTAGTTCGGTATTGTTAACACTTTATTAAATAAACTTAATAGTGTTTGCATAATAAGTATTTCTATTGACTGAAAAGATTAATAAAATGAATGCCTTTGTTTTATGTACCATCCAGCTTCCTGGACTTACTAAACTTAATTGTTTAAAACAGTGCACTATTCTTCTCTGGAGCTTTATGGGATTGCACCAAGCATGTGATTTTGGAAGGAAGTGGGGATTTTCTCAGTCTCATTGTAAATTTGGTTTGGTGCAATTAATTGACTCAATTTTATCGCAATTAAGGTAATTTAGATGATTAATCGAACATCTTTCACTACTTTTATTCATTTGATTTGCAATTTATTTGATATAACTTCACCACATATCCTCTTGATCTTGTGGATGATATCTGTAATCTTAGGAATTCCACTAATATCAGGATTTACCCTGACATCATCCCCCACCAAGGATGAAGCTACCTGCGAGGCCTTCTTTTTCCATTTCTTTAACAGATTGCCTACATTATTTAAGTTCTTTTCAGGCTCCCAAATTCTCTCTTCTGCAGGTTATCCGGCCCATTTAACCAGGTATTGAACTTTATCATGATGAGTTTGTCTCCCTTTAATAGCTTCTACTTCATAATCAAAACAAGGGCCTTTGATAAGAGGGGTTCTGGGTCTCTAACCTTCTGATGGGGTAGGGATTGACCATCTTTCTTGAACACCAGGGGCCTGTGGAACACATCATGGATCTTCCATCCTTTAGGTAGCCCAACACGGTAAGCCACCTCCCCTAAAACTTCTGCCACCTTGTAAGGTCCCACATGTCGATGGACAAGCTTGTGACATGGTACATCTATGGGTATATTCTGCGCATCAAAATAGACCTCACTACCAACTTCCAATTTTTTCTCAGGTTTCCTCTTCTTGTCTGCAGAGTCCTTGTTGTAGATTTGTAAACCTCCCTTGAAGTTTGCCAAGCACAACACATGTGTCTGATGGATCTCACTTAATAAGTATCTTCCCATTGGGTTGGCTGCTTCTGTAGCAGGCAGTGGTTCCCAGTGAACATCATGTCCATAATTTGCTCTAAAAGGTGACATACCAGTAGAGGTGTTATCAAGGTTATTGTAGCAAAACTGTGCCATTGGCAACAAATCAGCCCAATTATCTTGCTCTGCGTTTACATAACACCTTAGGTACTGCTCTAAAACCTGGTTAACCCTCTCAGTTTGTCCATCAGCTTGAGGATGATATGCCGTAGACAAGCATCTTTTATTCTGGGGTCTGAGAGAAGTTGCTTCCAAAAGTGTGATGTAAACTGAGGTCCTCTTTCTGAGATAAACCCTCTGGGGGTACCGTGGCGGAGGAAAATATGCTTCATAAATAGCTGAGCTGTCTCTTTTGCAGTGATACTTGTAGTTGCAGGGATAAAGTAAGCCATTTTGGTAAACCGATACACAACTACCAGAATTGCATTTAACCCCTGGGAGAGGGGAAAATCCACAATGAAATCCATAGATACTGATTCCCTAGGTTTTTGTGCAACATCTAGTGGCTCCAACTGGCCCTCAGGATGACCGCTGCTAGCCTTAGTCCGTCCATATATTTCACAACCAGCTAAGTAATTTGCTACATCTCGAATTAGACCAGGCCACTGAAAGGTATGTTGAATGAGATGTACCATCTTATTTCTTCCTGGGTGTCCAGCCATAGCTACATCGTGATGATCTTGTATAATTTCTAAACGCTTTGGACCTTCTGGAACAAACATAAGACCTTTCTTTTTTTTTAGTACTAGATGGTCCCCAAACATAAGACCTTTCCAATATACCATTTGACATTTTAGTGAGTATTTCTTCTTGTACCATGCACCGTCTAGGTTCCTATTAGGATCATATTTTACTTCTTGGCAAAACGCGTCGTAATTCTGGACTTGCAAAATCTCCTCTCCTCAGCAAACTAGAACAATATGAGAAAGTAGCTCATTGGGGACCTTGTTCTAAAAAAAGCGCCTGCGTATTGTGTTTAAAATCTTTTTATTGGCAGGTACTAGGTCAAGACGACGGCTTAGGGAATCAGGAACCACATCAACCTTTCCAAGTTTGTAACCAATGTCTACGTTATAATCCGCCAGAGTAAGGGCCCATCTGGCTTGCCTCTGATTTAGCTGTCATGGGGCGAAGAAACATGTAAGATTTTTGTGGTATGTCATAATCCTTACAGGGTGCTAGCCCCACAAAGATACTGACGCCAGTATTTCAATGCCTGAATGATAGCCAACATCTCTTTGTCATAGATAGGGTAGTTACATTCCGCTGGGATGAATTTCTTAAAATAGTAGGCTATGGGATGCAGCCTACTATAATCCCCCTCCTGCAACAAAACCCCACCAAGTGCAAAGCCAGAAGCATCAGTTTCAACTACAAACGTTTTTTCATAGTCAGGCATAGCCAACACAGGGGCAGAAACAAAGGCGTTCTTGGGGGAAGAAAAAAAATTTTCTGCCTTTGAGTTCCAATTGAAAGGCACAGGTTCTAAAGTGAGACTAGTAAGGGGTAATGCAATGGTGGAAAAGTCCTTGATAAAATCACGGCAAAAGGTTGCTAATCCTAAGAAACTGCGGACCTCTCTCTGTCAGGTAGGCGTTGGCCACAATGTAATTGACTCCACTTTGTAAGACGCCATGGTAAACCCGTTCTTGCCTACAACATAGACTAGGAACTCAACTTCCTCCTGCGCAAACTCACACTTTGATAGCTTTGCATGCAAGTTGTACCTTCCAAGCTGCTCAAAGACCAAGTTCAAGTGCATCAAGTGATCCTTTGATGTCTTGCTGTAAATCAAAATGTCATCAAGGTAGGCCACACAGAAATGGTCCATATAACCACCCAGAACCGTATTAATCATATTTGGAATGTGCTAGGTGCATTGCACAATCTAAATGGCATCACCAGATATTCAAATATCCCAAATCACATCTTGAACGCCGTTTTCCACTCATCACCTTCTTTTATCCATATCTGGTTGAATGCATCCTTCAAGTCAACTTTGAAGAAGATTGTGGCCCCAGAAAACCGGTCACTCAGGTGATCGTCATCAGACAAGAGATACCGGTTCTTAATTGTTATCTCATTGAGCTTCTGATATTTTACGCATGTCATAGTCCCCCACCCTTTTCTTACAAACAAACAACAAGGGTGATGAACAGGGAGAGCGGGACACTTGTATAAACCCTTTCTCAAGCATAGTATCCAGATATTCACGCAGGGCAACCTGTTCCCGCTGATTGCAAATGTAGATTGGTCCAAGGATGGGATGCTTCCCTTCTAGTAAATCAATTGCATAATCAAAGGGTCCAGGGGCTGGTAGTTGCCTATACTCCTCTTCTCCAAAGTTTGAAGACCATTTTGATATGTATTCTGGAATCTTCCCTCTTCAAGGCTCCAACGAGTCCCCTTGAACTACAGTTGCAGAAAATCCATGACTTTTAACTCCTTCTAAAGCGCACTCAATGAGCCTATCCTTCATCCTAATTGTGATAGAGTTCTTTCCATAATTGTGCTGGAGTTCAATCTATGCCCACCAAAGATACCTAAGAATTACAAGATGGGGTGAACTACGCAGAACCCAAAACTCAACTTGCATTTGACTTGTCCCAATCTCTAAGTCAATGTTACATAAGAAGTGGAAAGCTACAATCTGTTCATCATTTCCCAAGGTTACTTTTATTGAAGATTTATTTGCATGTAAGCCCAGCATTCACACTTCATACTCTGAGATAAAGTTTTGTGAGGCCCCACTTTACAAAAAAGCTATGATTCAAAACACTTCTTTCCAACATGTAAGTTTACACTTAATAATGGATAAGACTGTATATCATTCTTTAACGAGGAAACGATGGTTTGGGGGTTTATCCTCTTGTAATTCTCTTGAATACAACATTCTTCTGGTCCGCCAACACTCAACATTAGATTCTGTGTGATATCATAAACTTTTTTAATGGCAACGTGGTGGGGTGATGTTTGATTAAATCTGCTAAGCGGCTTCCTAACCCCTGTCTGAAGTAAAGTGCCCCCATTTCTTAATCTAACTCTGTCTTCTGAAAGAGATCCAGGAACATCTGTATGTATACCTCAACAGTTTTCCCTTCTTGCTGAAAATTCATCAAAGCTATCTTTGTCTTTAATCTGGTATTAGTGTGGGTTGCTGCCGCTAAAAATTGATTTTTGAATTTCTCATAGTTGATGCACACATTATAATTCACTTCTAATGTACTTAAAAACCAGCTCAGCGCATCACCAGTGAGTTGTGAGCCCACTCCATAATTTTCCGTGCATCAACTGAATAGTTCTCAGGTTAATCTTTGAAATACACCCCTGACAACATAAGGCTCTTTTCACTTAAGCCAAAGATAAATTCTTTTGCAAGGGAACTGTAGGATAAGTCATAGATGTATGGTTGGCCACACTCACTGTCTGCAATTGAATGGGTCCTACTGCTCCTTTATAAGTTGTTTTATCTTTCTTTTTTTTTTAGTACTAGATGGTCCCAACCCAAGTTGTTTTATCTTTCTTTACTGGGGAAAACACCCGCACCAGCAATTGGTAACTTCCCATCAACAAGGGTTATATCAAAGCCCCCAATAATAAAACGCGATGGGATATTTAATATAAATTTGGGTGGTCAAATTTTCAGGGACTGGTGTACTAATGACCTGGTTGGGGGTAGCTAACCATGAGCTAGCATAACCAAGGGGTTTAAACCAGTATGACAAGGACACTAGAGGTGTCCAGGTATAAGGAATGGTGGGTAATCTGGTATGGGAGTTGCCTAAAGATATGGTTTTATAAGGGTAAAGTTGAAAGGGAGTTTTTTGTTGGCTGGGGTGGTAGTTCGGTATTGATAACACTTTAGTAAATAAACTTAATAGTGTTTGCATGATAAATATTTTTATTGACTGAAAAAATTAACCAAATGAATGCCTTTGTTTTATATACCATCCAGATTCCTGGACTTACCTAAGCTTAATTGATTTTAAAACAGTGCACTATTCTTCTCTAGAGCTTATGAAATTGCAACAAGCACATTATTTAAAAAAGGCAGTGGGGATCGTCTCAGTCTCATTGTAAATTTGGTTTGGTGCGATTAATTGACTCACAATTATCACAATTAAGGTAATTTAAATGATTAATCGAACATTTTTAACTTTTTTTTATTCATTTGAGTTGCAATTTATTTGATATAACTTCACCACATATCCTCTTGTTTTAAGGATAATATCTGTAATCTCAGGAATTCCATTAATGTCAGATTTTACCCTGACACTACCATCCAGATATCCAGATATCACCCTTCTGAGCTTTGTATAGCCAAGAGCCAATCTTACCCTTAAGTGTTCAACCCATATTAAAAACCTCTTCTCCAGAAACAGCAGAGCTAGTAATGCAAAGGCTGGCGGATGATTTTGCTGATTGCAAGGTTTAGCTGCAAAGTCTATGGAGGACTATAAGTAGATGAGAAGTGGATCAAAGCAACGCCCAGAAACTCAGTTTTTCCTGATTACCAGATAGGGGATATGGTCCTGTTTTACCATCACAGGGCAGGGGGTCAGCGTCACAAACTAGACATGCTATTTGTCAAGATCTTGTTAAATGACCTATTGTCAGGGACCAGAGAATCAATTTACTCATTAAATTGAGCTCTATTGTAATCGAGTTCACACTAGATTTATCAGAAGTTATGTCCCTCCTCAGAAAGATCTTGAGGGGGCATTGTCAGGAATGATGTGATTCACGCTAATTTGGACGAATCTCAAAGGCAAGATACTTTGTAATGTGAACAATGAGGTTCTGCGCCGCAGAAACTACTGAAATTGCATTGAACAATAAGCTTCAAAACAAGACCATAAATTAAAAATTCTTTCTGAATCTGCCGGATTATTTGGTAAATATCTTGCTATTCTAAGATCTCCTGAAACTTATACATCAACCAAGAAAGATTGTTCTTCTGGAATTCTCCACATTCCGCTGCTTCGTTTTAGAAATCGCTGTACCCTACTTGATCCTGGAATTCTATCAAAGCTATAAGTATATCTGAATCTTAATTAATAAAGGTATAATCACTTAATGTTATTTTTGCTTATCATTAAATAAAGTTTTTGCCTGATCAACCAACAAAGATTTTCTTTGGCAACGACCTTAACACTGACAAGAGATTGCCCAAGAGACATGAAGTTTACTAGGATATTCCGTTGTTGCTATTATGACTAATGATTGTATAGCCTTTTTTAGGAACTAACCTTAAATTTAAGTAATTAAGTTGATATAGCTTTCCTGAGGGTCACTTAAATATGCAAACATAATACATCCAGGAAACTAAAAACCTGAACCTTTGGCTCAACTATAGGGGTGAAGCCAAGATTTGCATCCTAGATGATAAGAAACTCACTAATTAAACTAGTATGCTTACTTAATGGGGTCCAAAAATCATACTGTAACTTATTGGCTCAAACTGCATCCTGTTAAATAAGCTACATTAAATATTGATGATGCATTAGAGAAGTAGATGCTATATCATGTGGAAGAAATTATGATACTTGCTTACTATTTAGCTTTAACATTAGTTGGCAGCCTTACTAGATATATAGATATATTTTTATATATTATATTTTGTATTCAATTTTTCCAGGTGTTAGGGTAACCACGTGCTAACAAAACACTGAGCTTTAATTGAGAATGCTTTAGCACCCATGATAGCAACCACATAATGTAAAGCACCACCTTACCGGTGGTATCAAAGTGATTGTTATCGAATTAGATAGGTTGCAAGTTGAGTGATATATAAAAGTGTTATAGATCAGTTTGTTACTTCAGTGAGCTAACATCCTTATTATCTTGCACATAAGGCACTTCAGCTATTGTCACCCCTATAAAAGAAACTAACATCTGTGGCCCCTCCATAGGCCTTATTTTTTATATTGTGTGAGATGGAATATTGATAAAAGGTATGAACATATGGGGGTCCTAAGGTATTATTATTCTATATAGGATAATATAAGCTAACCAAGGGTGTGGAAAGTGAGTTGAAAGGGCTTACAACTACCACCCTGAAGGATTCAGGTTAGAACCCACCCTTTGCACATTGATCAGGGTACCTGCCAAAGGCTCTTACTGGTGTTTAGTAAAGTTAAACACAAATACCTTACCCATGATGTAACCAGAAAAATCCAAGTCCTTATATGGAGGTAAATAAAAAGTTTTTAGGGGGCTGATGTTGTTTAGGTTTCAAATTTGATTTCTTTTTCTTCATTTTCATTTTATTATTGTCCGTCTCCTAGTTGGCTTGCCTTGAATAAATAAATATAATCTAATTCAACACCCTACAATCAACAGAGTGCTAGGCTTTATATTGGGATATGGGAGAAGACTTTAATAAGGTATTCACACATTCTATAGCACTCCCACTATAACTATGTTTGTGGGATATCAAAACTCTGTTTTGCTTATATGATATCAGAGATTGCTAATTCAATTGACCCTCAATTTGATTTATTTTTGACTAATATTTCTGGATTATTTAAATCTTTAATCCATTATTGCCTTTTGTTCTAAAGCTTTCCCAAACGATGAGGCTCCTTGATGTGCCTTTTGTTTGGTGGTAAACTTGCATATGTTGTGTGTACTTTAAACATACCTTTTAACTCTGTGAAAATATGATGTTTTCTGAACATACTGATAAGCTGAATCAGAGATAGTGATGAATTTGGGATCAGGGGTTGGTAGTAAATTGTGATGGGTCAAACAAGGAGGGGCAGCAGCCACCCGTCTTTCATCCAGTGTGTGCCCTGTGTCACAATTTTAGTTAGGGGCAAGTGCTGAGGGTTGATATATCTCTTGGTCTTAAAGGATGCAAGGTTTAGTAAGGCTTGATAGCTGTGGCTGAGGACCTTACACTAGGCATATCTGTCCTGAGGTAAGCTTATGCAGTTAGCTATTAAAGGTATAGATATATATATATATATGCTATGCATACTGAAAATAAATATGGTTGATATGACGTAGTATGCATGAAAGTTTGATAAGTTTTTTGTGATAGGCTTAGGATTAAATTGATGAGATTTGATAATGATCAAACATAAGGGACAACACAAAAGCTATGGTTTACATATCAAATAATTAACTATTGTAAGAACTTTCAATTAAGACTTCACCCCCGCACTGGTATCAACTCATACACTATTGATATAAACTAAATCTTTACCCCAACACTTGCATTAACATATATCATATTTTTAAGTTATAGCTTAGCACTCTGCAGCCAGTCTGGCCTAAACTCAAAATTATTTATCTATATTTTTAACAATAAAATTGCATCATCTCAATTGATTTCCATATAAATCTAACATAATATTCTGACGTTGATTGCACCAGGTTTTTCAGAAATATTTGATAATTATGCCTCTAATCCAAGTGACATAGCACAGCTAATGCGCCACTATCTCTGCGCAAATGTGCTTCCTAAAGATTAAGAGTATATAATTAGGTGATCACAACCTAGAGTTAGTTTTTAAATTATTTAGTTATACAATGGCATCAAACCCTCAACAACATGTCACATAAAGCATGCTAGTAGTATTATCAAAACTACAGTGCGTTCTGAGCATATTAAATATCAAAGACTTTACCCCAATCTTTTATAATATACTATGAACAAGTACCTTATCTTCATAAGAGATACCATTTGTAGTACAACTGAACCTGTTAACTACATATATTTTACCCCCTCATAGCTGATCTTAATACTAACTGAAATATTGTATTAATTTTATGTAATACAATTGCCTAGAAATGTAGTTTTAGGGTATTAATAAACAATTTGAAAATTATACTTATATCATAACAAGCCTACACATATAAACGCAATTCAGAAGATGCATACGCTAGTTTAGGTCAACATTTGATTTTTAAAGTTACCCATAAATAACTAAATTATCTCCCAGTCCATATGATTTTTGAGATCAGGTATCTAAGTTATTCTAGGGATGTTTATAATTATAAAAAAGGTAGAATTCAAAAATATCCATACCATGCAGAAAATTAGCTTTTTTAAATTAGTATATTAAGATATTCATTTTAAATCTCACTTCAATCAGTACTCAATGCAGAGGTTTGCTTTAAAGATTTTTCGTTTAGATGACATAATAAATTTATCTTCAAGTTTCCTTATAAAAACCTTTTAGATAGATATAGCACAATCTATTTTTTAAATTATATATACAAATACTTAGGCTAAAAGATTGATATGATCCTCTCCGTCATATAGGTACATAAATGCTTTTTTACTTATATGATGATTACAATTATAATGCTTAATTACCTTGATATCCAGTTCAGTTAAACTAGCTTAGTCCAAATACTAACATAAAACTGTATATATAAAGTAAATTTACAGATAGCAAACAGCTATTTTGACGTCATATATGAATTTAACATTAATTCTGATAAGTGGACAATACTCAGATTAGGTATTGATTTAGTATATTGTAACACAACATATGACATAGTATACTTTACTAATAAGAGAAACTAACTTACATTTTTGTACTTTCTGATCATATTTTAGATAAAAACTATGATAAGTAGAATTCTGCTTAAGTCTATTTTGGATGATCACCACCCATTAATAGAGGAAATGCAAAAAACAATCATCTTGAATCTAGCAGGGCTAATTTATAAAAACGTATCCCCTACAGATCACAATTTAATTATTTTTATTGCAACTAAGCAGAATTCCTTGCTTTATCTGTACTTTTTGAAAGTTTATAATTAATAATTATTGTAATTTTCCCTTTGCAAGGTGTAAGCCTTGTCTTGGTATAAGGTTGACATATGCTGCTGCGAAGGACTTGGCCTTCAAGCTACTCAAGTGGTCCCATAAGTCCCAAATTATATTTTGAGCTTACATCATCAACTTAGGTTTCAAATTTGGAGTATTACCTGAATTACTCCGAATTTGGCTAAATATAATTTCAATACTAATTGCAAATATTTTACCTGATTCCAGGGCCACATTTGCACAACACCATCACCTGTAGCCCAAAGCTCCTAATATCTTCATCAGCTGTTCATTCTAAAAGCTAGCAAGCTGGATCTCTAGACCTTAACTATTGGAAGAGATCCTAATTAAAATTAATACAAATTTAACTTATGCTATGAAACTATCACCAGGAGATCAAAAAGCTCAGGTGACCTTACAGGTGGGACGCAATGAAGAACAGGCCACGTGGGAATCAAGAATGACCAATGATTACTCTTTGTCATTCCCAATGAATCATGATTCACCTTATACTTTCAGCAGCACTATAGATAGTACTGTATTAATTTTAATAAAGTACTTTTACAGCAGAATATCATAAAATTTATTTATTTAGGTATAACTTATTCTAATGATAAAGTATCATCCATTACTGCATCTATTGAAGCACATGACCTCTCAGCTGACTAAAGACTCCTACAGTCAGCCACTATGTCATAACCCCAGTATCAGAACCTGCAATCACGACTGGTGGAGTTGTGACATCTGGTGCAAACTACAGGACCACTTCCAAGGCGCACCCTGAGAAGATCCCCTCACCTTTAAAAAACAACAAATTTACCATAAGCACTCCAGATCCTGATCTTCTGATCTATCTACTCTGGAATGACCAAGACACAGTAACTACAGGGGCCAAATTCCCAAATAATCTTTTGATTGTGACCCAGAAGACTTTGTGCACTTTATGGCTCCCAGTCAACTGAAGCTTTTGCTTGACCTGTCAAAAATGCCTAAAGTAATTGAAAAAGAGCTTAATGAGCAAATATGCCAGCATCTTAAAGGAAAAAATTTATGAAGGAGATTTTTATTTGAGGGATCAAGCATCACGTTTTAAGAAGATGTGTGATGCTAGAAGAGAAGAAGCTTTTTATGATATCAATGATTGGAATGACTATTTATAGCTAAAACCTGTCTACTGTGATGAAAAAGCTATGTCAAGCTTCTTTTTAGCTTTTAATAAAAACAAAAAGAAACTGGACAAGCTACAACTCATTCTCTAGTCAAAAAAAGATCAAACCAATCAAAGTACTCAAATTTTGATAAAAACCAATAATTTTTAATACTAACACTAGTTTTTTAGGTGATATAAATGGATTCCAGATTTTGATGTCCTTTCACACTCTGCTGCTTAAGAGAAGAAAGTGGAAATAAAGCTCATTGCCAGATAGGGCTCAAAAGTGTCTAGTGACAAATAAAACTTGGCCAGCGAGCATTGACAAACACCAGACCTATGGAATTGAGACAAATCAAGAGCCAATTTTAAACTCAACGATGGGATAAAGCATTGAGAGCCCCATGGAAGCCCCAAATACTACCATTGCTTCGAAATGCCAAAAGCTCAGAACAAAACATTTGGGACTTACCTTCTTGCAAGTAGCAATAGCTCCAATCTTGATTTCTCACCAGCATGAATATCCCCCATTAATAGAGATGGATCTCCTCCAAAAATTGGGCCCAACATTAAAAAAGTAATAACCAAGCTTACCTTATTCCACCCTCAGATGGGATGACTCCAGTTCAACCAACCTGAGCTCTAACTTAATTTGAGCATCCTGAAATCTAAGCCAAGAGACTAATTAATTACATACTGTCAAGATTTTACCGTGGAAAGGCAACTAGTTGTTAAAACCAGCAAGACAACGCCCTTAGACCATTCACCTAAACTGGGACTCATTCTCAATCTTGGGAACAAAATTTCATCCTGGATGAGCCTAAGCCCACTGATGAACTGGTCAAAAAATCCCCCACCTCAAAGAGGTTTTTGATCCAACTAACATTTTCTAAATTGAGCACGACCGCCCAAAACCCTAAGGCTGAAGAATTAATTAATTTTAAAAATCAAAAACTTAACTCAAAATTGGACAAAAACTGATCTCCATTTTCAAGCCTCCACTATTAATGCCCTTTTGGAGTCTGCTGAAGCCTACCTCATTGGACTTTTTGAGGATACCAAGAGGGCCCTTGCCAAAACCAAGAAGGATCTCTTGTGATGCAACTGTAAGTTGGTCAAAATGAAGGGATCCTTGAAGAGCTGTTGAACAATCTGATGGAAGTTAAGATAGAATTTAGGAACCTGGACTTGGAACGCAATGCAGATAATTCTGAGGTTGCAAGTGACACCCTTGCTGACCTAGACACTATGCTTAAGGGAAAGAATTTCCCTCTTGACGCCATCACCAACTTAAGTGTGATGTTCCAAATGCTCCTGAACTTAAGTCCTCCATTGACCTCAACCTCAACCTCAATCTCATACCTCATACAAAGCTACCACAACCTCCTTCAGCTTTGAGGCTGTTGGGTTAGATTCTATCATCCAAGTTAGAAAAAAATTACTGAGACCTACTGCATCATGGAGCCAGACTTGTAAAACTCGCAAATCATTCTAAGGTTAGCTACAATGCCATTGATAACTACTCCCGTGCCATGCATCAGGTTAAGGATTGGATTGAGGTGAAGGCCCACTGACAATGAGCAACCACTGCGAAGCAATGGGCTCCAGCTTTTAACCCAGCGCCATGCCACTATACCATGTATTCTCGCCTGTTTTCTGATAAAACTGATGGCCATCTGATGTTGTACAATTTATTTATTATCAGGAGCAAATCAAGACCATTGAGTACCTGGTGCCTGAATTATCTCATCAGCTACCCGTGCCTCAAGAATGTCGTTGTCATTTATCCCCAGCTAACTCCCAAATAGAATTTGCGCTGTCTCAACTCAGTCATTTTGACGATCTATTCTCATGACTCCATCCTACCTTTTCAGGTTAATCCAAAGCGCCTGCTTATCTTCGCCATCAATACAGAAACTCCAGCTTAAGCCTCCATTTCTTGCCATCACACCACTAAATTACGTTCATCAAACCTGATGCTTTTGTCTTCAAATGGCAATCACATGGCCCCAGCTCTCCTCAAAATGAATACTCAATGTGGCCTCTTGAGCCAAACTGAGCTGTATTAAACCTGGACTGACCATTATCAGATGAATAATCTTTGAGTCTCAAAATGAATTGCATTAGTCAAATGAACCTGATAAGATTAACCAGCCAAATTACAACAAGAGTTCGCCATGAATACCTCAACAACTAATTGGATCAATTATTTCTTCCTGGACCAAGACTAAAAACCCTTGGACAAGGCTTGAGGGAACTCTCTTGAAATTCTCCCTATGTAAAATGTAAGCCTTGTCCTGGTAGAAGGTTGACATATGCTGCTGCGAAGGACTTGGCCTTCAAGATACTAAAATGGTCCCATAAGTCCTAAATCAAGGATCAAGCTTACAACATCAACTTAGACTTTAAATTTGGAGTATTAACTGTATTACTCCGAATTTGGCTAATAATCATTTTTATATTAATCACGAATCTTTTACTTAATTCCAGGGCCACATTCACACAACTTCATCACCTGGGGCCCAAAGCTTCCAATATCTTCATCAGCTGTTCAATCTAAAAGCTAGCAAGTTGGATCTCTAGACCTTGACTATTAAAAGAGCTCCTAATCAAGGTTAATCCTAATTTAACCTATGCTATGAAACTATCACCAGGAGATCAAAAAGCTCAGGTGACCTTAAAGTTGGGACGCAATGAAGAACAGGCCAAATGGGAATCAAGAATGACCAATGATTACTCTTTGTCATTCCCAATGAATCATGATTCATCTTATACTTTCAGCAGCACTATAGATAGTACTGTTTTAATTTTAATAAAGTACTTTTACAGCAGAATATCATAAAATTTATTTATTTAGTTATATCTTATTCTAATGATAAAGTATCATCCATTACTGCATCTATTGAAGCACATGTCCTCTTGGCTGACTAAAGACTTCTGTAGTCAGCCACTATGTCATGCTCCCTAGCGTTAGCACCTGTAAGCACAGCTGGTGGAGTTGCAATAATCATTTATATATAGATGTTCACCTTTAAACTTAAAGTTATTTTTTCTATGCATTATTGTACAGCTATAAAGGTATATATTGATTAGAGAGCATAGATAAGAATGAAGTAGATACTTTAAAGCTAAGGATTTTTAATTATAGATTCATTATATAAGTTTCCAGGTATATTATCAGGAATTATAAAGTTCATTTCTGATAGAATTACAGGTTTTATATCATAAACTTTTGATACTAGCGGGTTATGTAGTAATGAAAAAAGTTAAAAAAATCATATAAAGATTTTTTGTATATGTAATTTTCTAAATTATACTATATAGTGGGCTAATACTAAGTAACATTCAAGAAGCAGGTATCTTTTCAATATCCTTTACTATAAATAAGTCAAACTATAAACAATTAAAAACAAGAGGGGAAAATAAGTATCATATAACCTTTTAGTTATAAAATTGTAAACTAGAAGATAAATGAGTCCATAATAAGGACTAATCAGAATACAATAAATAGTTTACTTAGTAAAAAGTCCTTTTATGCCTTATAGAAAGTATTCTGGTAAAATTTTTTGCCAACTATTAGATGCTGGTTACTTGTGCTTGAGATATGAGATGGAGCTTGTTTATCTATTGTATCAAGACAATAAACTCAACTGATAGTATTTTTGTATATACAGATTCTTTTCTTAAATAAAAACTACTATCCTTGATAGTATAAATACTTTAAATACCTGCTTTATAGTCTCCTCAAATAAAATAAGAATGACTTAGAGCAAAAAATTCAAATAGCTATGATATCTTGAAGTCCTTTTAAAATTTAAAGCTGATAATATTAAACATTTCAATAAATTTTTTAATTTTTCTCTTTTTTAACCTTATCAAACTGTCACAAATCCAATGGTAATTTATAGGGCTACTTCTGACGCCATCTTGCACCTTCACCCACTTAGCCCCTCCTTGCACCTCCACTTTACAGTAGTCCATAGACAGGTATTAAGGGTATGTTCTCTGCACAGAAGAAATTCTGCTGTAAAACATATCCTCTACTCTTTTTCTGTCCTTGGACATATACTATGGCATCATAAAAAATTAAGTAATCTATGTAATATTTTACAGTATTTAGATGAATTTTCAAATTAATAATCAGTGGTACTTGAGAAAAGATTACAAGAATGTACCAACAATGTAATTAGGCATGATAATTTAAAAAACTATCAATTGATAAATTCATTAAGTACAATTCGAAATGATATTAAAATTATGATTAACTCTGATATGAGGCCCACAAGTTTAGGTCATAAAATGAGGCAATATTGATTTATTAATGCCTCACCCTCGCTTTTATGTATGTAATATAATTGTGATTTACTTAAGTGCCTTGCCTCAACTGTTTATTTAATATAAAGTGGTAATAGCACTAATAAAACTATTAATACTATATACTGAATAAAAATAACTTAGTCTCAGTGTATAAGAAAATTAGACACAGATTTTATTTGATGTAAAAATCAATGGTTTTTCTATTTCAGTCAACAAATTAAAACAAATTCTCCTCCTTGAATGGATTATACAAGAATTTTTCTATACATTTTAAAATTTATCTAGAACTTTATAAATATGAGCTCTTACTACAAGCCCTGTCACTTGGAATCATATTGCCTTTTTTAAAATGAGCCAGTCAACCCCATCAAGCCATGGTAAATGTTGGCTTCAGCCCATGTAATTGATAAAAAAATAAAATGGAAATCTCTACATATATTGACAAAAGTTCACCACCAATTCCCTTATAAGAGAAAAAACCCGCAGATATTGCTGTAGCCAATGTAACTTTGACTGAACCTCACTAACAAACTTTACAATGGGTTACTCAAAGAATTCTTCCACTGACTACAATCTTAATTAGCTTACGCGTCCCTGTGGCCCAAGATGATTCAAAAATCTTCATATTCGCCATCATATTACTTTATATGGAGATATGATAATTGTAGGTTTGTATTTTTCATGCAAGCTTACCATCAGAAACCTCTTTTTTAATCTACATTGGTGGTGAAGCTATGATGGCCTTGATATATATATGTCAAAACTGATCTCATTGAAGCTTATATGGCCTCCAGTCTTGTTTTAGTCTATGCATTATTACTGTAGATTAATTTGAGGCAGGAAATGCCAAATGATTTTTCTGTACATTTCTGAGGTCTATTGCATCCTCATTAAGTTATAATTTGAATTGCATGTACCTTGGTTCTTACAAGTTGGACAGCAAATAATCATCAAGTTTGCTCCCTGTACAACGCTCTATGAAAGAGCATGGCCAAAGGCTTGCCAGGACAGTGTTTCTCATATGGCACTACTGAGAAATTGCAATTGTAATCCCCCTCATCATATTCTGCTGAGACAAACATGATATGTTTGGACTTTTAAATGAGACCCACTCAAATATATGCTTCATGTAGGTGTTAAAATCTGGGCCTCTTAGATGATAGCTCGCTTCTGCTCCCTGATTTCAACTGGACAGATTCTTGACCCCTTGCGTTGATTTGTTTGAATGATAAACTGGGACAATAATAGTATGAAGACTATTAATAAAGTTGATTGTCCAAAAGCCACGTTTATAAAAGATCCAACGCTAAGCAGGTGCTTCTTCTTCTTAAGCATATATTGGTACTGGTAGGGAACACTTTCCCTATTCTCTTCTCGCAGAGCCAAGTGGAGACCTGATAATTACAACCTAAGGATATTTGATCCTTGCACTCTTACCCCAAGAGTAATGCTATACAACCAATGTATAAACAACTAAGTTATTATAAGGGTAAAATATAAGTTTACTAGGGACTATTGAGGGGTTTTAGACTATAATCAGTGCACAGCTCTTTAGCTGTCCACTGGAAATCAATTACTTGTTTCATAAATTGATTGACCCTCAAGTTTTAGCCACCAAATCTTGGCAGGTATCCTTGCCTTGATTTTCTTAGGTAATGTAATCCTTAATTGTTTGGTGACTAATTTATTGTTGTTAGGAACTCAAAAACCAATTGATTCAGGTTGTGTTGCACGATGACAATTCTACTTTTTGACACAAGCGTTAGAACGCCTAGATAGTTTTTGTTAACTCCTCATCCATATGCTATGAACAGTTTCCATATTAATTTGACTGTTGGGTGTTGCTCCCTCATTGAAAGCTTGCTTAATACCATTGGGGATGATCCCCAACAAAAATATCTTTTGTTGGCGACTATTGATGAGATATTAAATTGTCCCACTAATCATTGAATTGATTAATTGGTCAATAGGTTGGATAATTTGGTCAACTGAAATTCCAACGGTGGGTTACAAATTTCTTGCTGTATCCCTTGCAACTAGAACCTCATGGTCGACTGTTTATTCCTTTCCTCTTCCTTGAAACCATAATGAAACTTTTTTATCTCTTTGAGTGCTCCTTTAACTGGCCATTCCTTTAAATGAAATGGGTTTTCTTTGGTAAGTTTGGAAGCATGCCTGGTTTATAAGTAAGGCATGAACTGGCTTATTTACATTAAGGTTTTTACAGTTGAGACCTATCAAAAATCCAAATACATCCTTTTCCTCTTGCTCATATATGTCCTAGGTAAGTGGCAACTACATCAGCTGAATCGCCTCCCCACTCCAAATAGAATATTAAAATAAAAAACAACGCCACTGAGGCCGAGAATTCCAAGAGCTAACTTCTATTTTTCACAAAAAAAACTTACAGATATTAATAGTATAAATTACTTTCATAATTTTTTTACTATGTTCTGTTTTCTATTATTTTTATCGTTGTTTATTATTTAACATTTTAATCATCACCACTACTTGTAAATAAAATAAAGGAGCTTATGCATAGACTCAGTTCATGACCCAACTTCCTCAGTCATTTTTGATGTAACTATTCTATGATATTATATACTTTATAACAAAAGGACCCTTCCAGAGAACAGCTAACTTTTGCAATTGACCCGCGTTAATTGTATTGCAGTAAAAAATTCCCACAAATTTAGGCATGGTCTTTTGATTGTGGTTATTTGTTTGTTGCTGCATCAGCTTTTGATTAGTTATAGCCTGATACGCCTCAGACTGTAACTTAATAAAGGGCTTGAATCAGTTACTTGAAATAACTTGTGGGTCATACCACCTCTGGTAATACGTTAATTGAATGCAACAAGGAAGTAAGGCTGCCTGCCTACCATGCAACAACTGGAAAAGTGAATGTCCCATGCTACTATGATGGTTAATTTTAAAAGAAAACACTGTAACACTATTAAAACTAGCCCACTGTGAGGGCACAGCGCCCACGTTTTCTGTAAGACTAAAAACAAGGATACCATTGGCACTCTCTAACATACCATTGGTCTCTGGAGGTATCAAGCGGACAGCACACTTGACTGACATCAGTTCATTTAGGCGCTGAACCATTTGAGAATTTGTTTTCTGATGGCTGAGTGTGATTTTACAGACATCCATGCTTGCAGACAACATGAATAATAATGAATTTAAATATTTTAAAGCTCCTACATCCTTTATCACTCTCACTTACAACCATTTAGACAGGTGGAAGTTAAAATCTAATGTAGATGTTGCTCAAACTACTCATGGGTAATGGTTCTAACATAATTATTGACACGTGTTCCATGCCCGCTCTAGCTTGACTATCTGATATTAAACTCACGGGATTTTCCAGCTTTGCAATTTGGCACGCATGTCACATTTTAAAATGAAATCATTTATAACAAGCTTAATTAAACCCAATAGTTATTTGATAGTATCAATTCCAGCATCTTAGCCATTCCTCTGTGACCTACGGCCTTGTGGGCCTGGATAAAGATGTTCATTTTTTCAATGATCTTTAAAAAGCAGACTATTAATAACAGTCCTCATCTTGTAAGGATCCTTTTTTAGAAATCCATATCTTGTAATGCATTCTTAAGATATTCCTGCATCTTGGGTGGTTCATCCTCATTTCTCACTTACATCTTCCCATTGATTTCATCAGACAAGTTACCTAAAATAGTGACTTCTAGTAGTTGTGATAGTCCATCTGTGTTCTGATGTGACGCTCTGACTCTGAATTTAATCTTATAATAATATGCATGAAACCCAAGGCCCAATGGGTTAATCATTCCAAATCATCCTTTAGATCATGAAGTCAAGCAGTAAACTACGTTCTGTCATCACTTTAAAGCTTCATTATATGTTTGTATACTCAGATCTTCTTACAGGAGTAAATTACTGCCAAGCATTTTCTTTCCATCTTCATGAAATTACATTCATGCTTATCCAGCGTTCAGATGTGATAAACAATAGGGTGCTACTCCCCAATTTTTCCTTGACCTGGAACAATACACCTCCAATCGCATCACTGAGGCATTGGTCTAAACCACAAACTTCTTTAAAAATATGGATAGTGCATGCCAGACGCCATGCTTAGCTTTTACTTTTTTGTCCAAAGGTCTGCTTTCATTATAGGTCCTGAAAGAACTAAATCTCCTTGGAGTAAGTGGAACATAGGCCAGAAATTCTGAAACCCCTTTGATAGACCTCTGATAATAAAAACCTACCCCAAGAATACTTGGAAGTCTCTCTTACTTACCATATTGCATTTTATTTTACTTCAACTTTTTAAGGCTGATAACACAAGCCCTTAGGACAATAACAAAACTGAGATGCTCCAGTTCCTTGAAAGTTGGCATCTTCAGGGCTTAATATTCAGGTTAGCCGCCAGGAGTCAATTAAACAATTTTTTGAGGGTCTTTAAGTGTTGGATGAAAGTGCACGAAAAGATGTTGACGTTGTCCAGGTACATTAGTATGCAGGACAACTAAAAGATTTCCAAGAGTATTATCATTTGTGAATTAAAAGGTTTCCAGCGCGTTACACAACCACTTATACATGAACGTGAATTAAAAACCCCTTATGTGCTACAATGGTTATGCATTTTCTTGCTCCTCCTTAGGAAACTCATTGTGTCAATACTCAGATATAAGTCCCAAATCCAAAAAGTATTTCATGTCACCCAACCAATCTAGGGTGTCGTCAATTTCTTGCAAAGGAGTTGAATCTTTATCTTTATTGGCATTTGAGGCGATGGCAATCCATTGCAACTCAATTACTACCATTCTTCTTTTTTACAATTTTAAAGGGTCTGATACAGGGTCTTTTCAAAGGAACAATCATCCTATTCTTGAGCAGATTGCCAAGTTGCCCTCAAGTACATTGTCATTGACTCTGGAACATTAGATTGGACTCATTCTTATGGTCTCATGGTCTCCACTACTAACAAAATGCTGTACTCTGGCTTCAAAGCTCACGTAAAAGTCATCTTTAGCTAGATGCCTACAATTACTAAACAATTCTAGTGCTTCATCACTATGACAATCTTCAGTCCTGTTAGCGACTCACGTTAATCACAGTATGTGTCCCATTTCCTTGCATGGCAGTTTGATTTAGATAAATCAACAATTTCTAAAGCCAATTTCGTTCTATCTTTTGGACCAGGGGCATAAATGAGACTACTTGATGTTTCTTTTGACAGCCTAATCTATCAGGTAACTAATAAGAGATCAAAATCCGCCATGTCTTGTTATGAGTATACCAGGAGCTACGCTTGATCTTAATCATGAACTATCTCAGGGATTATTTCTCCTAATCTGATCTTTCCAATATTTCCAATTCAGTAATTTTTTATGTACAGTTGACGGCATAGGGCAATAGTTGCGCGCTTTATTCACTCTAAATAACATCCCCAAGTTCTTATTGCTGGCATTTAACAGTGGCTGGATTCAATTGCTTCTCTGTGTACATAACTTTCAATTCCTTCAGCATCATTACTGTTGATATAGTTCCGATGGAATCTTATTGGCCATTCCTTCTGGAAAGCTGAAACAAACTGTGGTGGTTTGTACCAGTATAATTAAAGTATCCTCTTTTGAAGTGGCAGGATACACCATATGTCTGCAAGGAACTCGTTCCAAAAAAATTCATTATAATTTGCATTTATTAGCACCATTACAGGTGCTAAAATCACTAAAGCACTAAAGCATAGCGGCAGCACACTGTATGCAGCATTTCTCATAGTACTACTAGGCCTCGCCACCCATACTCCATTCAATGATAAATCTGAGGCAAATTTAATCCTTTTCACTAGCTTAGTTGAAACAACATTCAACGGTGCTCCACTATCAAAATTTCTATAACCTTAATATTGTTGACAATTATGTCAATGTAAGTATACTTAGAATAATATGAATGACTTAGTTTTACTAAGCGAATTGGCAAGAATTAAGAGTATTAAGGGGTTGTTTATGCATGTTTACAATGATAGGACACTCAATGATAAACATATCAATGGTCATCATGATAGTTACACCATTTGATCTTAGGCTCTCACTACTACAACTAGATACCTAAGTTGCCATGTTTTTGACAATTTTCTGTATTTAAATAAAATTGTGAAAATATCGACCTCTATAAAGTTGTCAAGTCTTTTCTTGGAGTGAAAAATAACGTGAGCATTATTAGAGATAACGTGATGCATATTTTAGTTATCATTTTTGGTACCCTAAATCCTCAATGTTGATGCTCTGCCACCAAGTTTGTTTTAATTAAGAGGAGTAAAAGTTCTAATATAGTAAAGTGTCCCACTTCTATTGTGCACAACCTTTTTCTTCCTGTTGGGATTTCTCTGGGGTCACAACACTGACGCTGCACTTGATACACATCAAAAAATAGTGTTTCTTAAGTTCAAATTTATGGCACTTGACTTTTAATTTTGGCCACAGCGCCCTTGCTGTTTCAAATTGTGAAGCTCCTTGTCTCTGTCATTTATAGGAGCAGGTCTGGAACATATGATAGGTTTTCCCATAGAACCTATGAATCCTGGATTTACGCTCATGTTTTTTGGCCCAAAAGTCTGAGAGCATCATGGCAAGTAATAAATAATTCTGAAGCTGACGAGTTTTAAATGAAAGCTGTTAAAAAGTGTTCATCAGATTTTGTTGGGTTGCACTGCGTGCTGCAATGCAATCTATGTGTCAAAGTTGATTATGGCACTTGTTCCCATAAGTACTTAATCTTTGCATCAGTAATGATAAGAAAACTTTACAATCAAATTGAACTTTTAAAACTGATGCTCATAAAATTGGCCTTTTTCCTTGGCATCCTTTGGGGCCGCTAATTCCCACAGAATTGTCTTCTTGCCTTGTGTAGACGGGTTATCGCCTAGGTGGGGCATTATGAGCTCAATGCTTCATTCATTTAGGGAAATGACGATTGTGGCTTTTTTTTGGTCACTAGCCTCATGCATTTCCACCTAAAATCTCTTAGTATAGGCTGTAACACTTCCGTTTTTAACAAAAGTTTGTGATTAAAGGCCTTGAAAATTTCATTGTCTATAATGATACTGATTTAAATTTTATTTTAGCAATTACTAATGTGAGTAAACTGATCAGCCTTGAACGCCAGGGCGTTGCTTTCTGAGACATACTACTGGCAGTCAGTATATTAGCTGTGGCATCACACCCTGGGTTGTAGCATTGATAATCTGTTCTTAATTCTGAGGCACCATGACCTGGGCAGTTTTTTTGAAAAGTTAGTGCGGTCATATCAATTGGCATAATCATATGGTATTTCTGACAGAAATTGAGGTCTTGTATGGAATATTTGTCCTCATGTTATTTAAGACATAGTCATCATAAGATCTGTTATGGTCACACTGGCATTGCCGTCATCTAGATCTTTGGTTTTTCCATTTGATGTTTTACAGGACATACGGATTTCATTATTTGAGGGCATCAATTTCCACCGTTAAATTGTAAGCTAAGAATCTAAGACCAAGGATATCCTGTGTCTAATACAGATTAATTCTATAAATTTTCAGACTTAACCAGTGAGGACATTATTTAAACCATTAGGAGTATCAACATCTTTATTAATTCAAAAACATGGAAACCAATTTTGTCCACTGTCTCAGCCAGTTTGAGATGCTCAGTCCGTTAAAACTCTAATTCAGCACGCCAGTTGTTAACTTCATGAGTGAGGTAATCTCTTATTACATTAATTTGTGCACTAAGTTGAGCTATCACTTCTGATACTACAGATTATATTTAGACCACTCTCCACAAATTAGTATATAAACATAAAGTCTGCAGATTGAATTGCTGTCTGGCTCCCATTACTAACTCAGTCCTCAGTTGACCCTCACATATCCAAATATGTTTTGTAGATGCTGCGCAAGATGGCATTAAGTTTTAAACAATATGGTAACCCTTTCATTGTACCACAAGAACAAGTTATACATGGCTTAAAGGCTAGTTCATAATTCTCCAAAACTGGCCTTTAGCCACTAAGTCAATTTTATGCACTGCTTGGCTGGAACTGAAAGAGAAACTGACCAGTTCATTAAGGGTGACTTGATTCCAGGAAGTGGTCATTTGTTACTCCAAGATGTTAGATGCACATATACAATTAGATGTTAAGAGATATTCTTATTCCAAATTAAAATAATTCTTATTTGAGCGACGCTCAGTTTTTAATAATCCAAGTATCTTTACCGTAAAATGTCATGATCTTTCTGCCAATAGAAGAGGCAGCTCTATGTGTACGCTGGCCCTCATAAAGGCGGAATCCACAAAGAAGTTGTCAATCAAAAATGATCAAGCTTCTCCTGCAACACTGGTTCATCAGGGAACGTGACCCTATTGAAATCATTCCAATTGATTTAAGATAATGTCATTTCAGATTTCCCATCAATTTCACAATGGTTCTAAGGGTTTTTCATAGAGTCATTATTTCCTTCCTTCTCTCTTTTGTCAGTATCATTGATCATCTCAGCCATGACGCCTGTGTTAAAAATGTTGTCAAATATCATATGCTGGTTTTTTGTCCTTGAGGGATGAGATGGAGTTTAATTATTGTACAAAGAAAATAGACTCAACGAATGGTATAATTACATATAATTTTTTAATTTTCTATTCGAAGGGGCTGACCTGGGGATGATACTGCACTAATTAAGGGTAATTATAAAGGTAAAACGGGATAAAGCTGTTAAACTTCCATGCACGGCGTTCTGATAGGCTAGTAACTCCATGAACCGCCTTGCTATTCGCTATCTCAGTTCAGGGCACTGGTAAGCAATGCCAACACAGTCATAGTCGTCCCCTAACCAAAGCTCATGTGTTGGAATCAAACTCAGGGAGGCAGTGGTCATTGAGTACATACTCTACCACTGGAGTATCCTCCCTTATACCTGCATATAAAGACCCTTGTCTTTTTAATTGAAGAAATATTTTTGTCACCATGCTACTATACCAACCTGCTTTATAGTCTACCTGATTAAAAAAAGTATAGATCTAAACCAAAAACCCCAACAAATATTATATCTTAAGGTCCTTTTATAAAGATGTAAACACTGATGATATCTTAAACCTTAATGAAAAGCATCTCAACCTGACTTTAACCTATTATTCTGTTCTAGATCCAATGGTAACTTATAGGAGTACTTCCAATGTCATCTTGTAACTTCAATAATTATCCCTTTCTTGCTCCTCCACCTACCTGGTGGCCCATGTGAAGGAAATTCAGTTATACTATCTGTGAAGGATGGTGTCCCTGAACACTTCCACAAAGAAGTTGGGCAAGAGGGCCTAAGTAAGTACCCACAAGAAGGATAACACTGCTGTGGTAATATCCCGAATCTGTGTTTAGAAACTTTCAATTATGTAATTTTGGACTACATTGAGAATGATACTAGTGTCAAGCAAAGGTTTGCCCTTTGGAAAGCACATACAAGGACGCGATGGACTTGAACAGTCTGAAAAGTAGTCCTTGTGCAGTTTCCCTTAAGTTTGCATAATAAAATTATCTTTAAATCTTAAAATTATTTCTGAATTTTTCGATTTAGTAAGGAGTCATAGAAGACAAAACTGTTTTGCGCAATTTTACCAATTTAAATTTATACTGTAACTAAAGGAAGAGCAGGTCTTGTTCTCTTTGGAGTCTGCGGACAACTTCCTGATGGTAGGCAAAAACTGAGGATCTGGACCCATAATTTCATCATCTATACCCATTCAAGAACTTAGGATAGGTACCTTTTCTGTTGTTGAAACTTTTTCATTTATATTTAAATTTTTTTTGTTCTTGAGCAAGCTTTCTAAATAACTCTATCACTAAAATTTAATCTAAATAAAAAAGTTATGGTGGCATCTGATTTGACAGATTGCCATTTTCAAGAGGCTTGTAAAGCCTCATCTAAAGTGGCGCTTCTGGGTGGTCAATATGCCAGTATTTAGGATTTCTATCATTAATGACTTATTGGCAATATTAGATTTGGCGGCATCTACTATTTGTAGCGCCATTTAAAAGGTTATCATCCTTGCTAAAAATCTAGTAATATATGATTTTGAGGTATCTGATTTTCCAGGATGCCATTTTTAAAACATTGTGATTGTGATCATTCCTTTGGCCCTGGTCTTCGCAGCGGGGAAGATTAGGGCTATGTGGCGGTATGGTAACGTATTGGCTGTTATATCAACCCCTAGATGAGAGACCCCTGCAGCTCCAGAACTACTCGACCTTCTTTGGGCAGTTGATGCAGTTATATGCAATTTTCCAGGAGGACTCTTCAATTTGGCAACCAACCTACTTACCCAGGTACCAACGCTTCCCTCAGGAGATCTTTGTGCCCAGGATTCCCTCCACCTCATACTCAGCCTCTATGGGTTGCTTTATTAAACTGGATCCAGATTATCTGGAAGAGGACTTTCAAACTTCTTAATTTGCAAAACGCGCAGTACCAAATGCATGTGAGACCCCTCAGAGAACTCATGTTTGTAAGCTACTTCATTTTACTTTATTTGGGCCTTGAATGGGCCCAAAGCAATTGGCCTGAATTTCCTGCAGCTAGTGAGGACTGAGTGGTTTTTCGTGTCGATCATCACCAGGTCTTCTTCATTTAGCACTGAGGCCTCAGATTGGTAACTATTAGTTTTCTTATTCTGCATCTCTGCTGCTTTCATTAAAGTTTCTGTAGTGAATTCGGGGTTATTCTTTATCTTTACCAACAGGCTGTCACTACTGTGTTAAAGACTTCTGGGGTGGTTTTTCACCATCTTAGTGGAACCCATAGTTTTCCAGGAAGGGCAACATTCATGTCATTGTGTGCACTAAATTATTGTAAGAAAAAAATTCTAGTTACAACCAGTCAGTCCAGCATTCTTGTTTGGTGGTCATGTAGCAGCTCAGGTACTGCTCAAGGACTTGATTAACGTGTTTAATTTGGATTTTTGATTTTAATAGAAAGCTGATGATCTGTAAAGTTTGAACTGAAAAACCTAGTAAATTTTTCCAGAATTGCGTGATAAATTGCAGGCCTCTATCTGACACTATCTCCTTGAGGGAGGCCATGTGTTAAACATGGAACTGGTGGCTACTCAATTGAGCACCAATTGTTAGTGTTCAGGATCTGATTACTCTTTCCAGATAGTACTCGCTTAAGCTCCCCTGATCAACTGCACAGGTTCCTTGTATGTGCGTTGTTCACCTTTAGTGATAAATAATTATATTAGTCACAGATAGATGAAGACTAATACTCTAGTTGTTCTTCTTATAGCCAGGATAGTCATCAGGTCCAACTCCAACCTGGCGCTTGTCCTAATCTTGATTAGTATTATAAAATCTGTAAGGACTTCTTCTTTGGTAGAACTTAACCTCAGCTCAGGTTAAGAGGTCCTTCCTGTCACTTCTCATCATGCAGAGTCCATGGATATAACAACAATATAGATAAAGTATTTCATATCCTTTTTTAATCTGATTATTAGAGCAAAACAGTCTAATTTAAAAAGCTATATGGGTAAATATTTATCTGCTTTATCTAAAAATCCAAGGTACTTTATAGGGAATTCGGCTTCTAACTCGATAGTTGGAGCCCCTATTGGATATGGCGGCAATTACTGATGAATTAACTCTCCAGGGTCGCTCAAAGTGATAATCTTACTCATCTGTTTAGATTGGATTCTCTTGCCAACTCTAAATGCGACTCTTTCAAGTTGATAAGAAAGACATTTCCCCCATCTTTGCTCAACTCTTATCTAATTTTCCCTTATTAGGTAACAACTTGCTTAGGTAATGGGACTCTTTCCATAAACATCAGGTTGCAATCCTATAAAGCTTAGTTTAAA
Organism: Massospora cicadina; assembly: GCA_022478985.1. NCBI lineage: Eukaryota > Fungi > Entomophthoromycota > Entomophthoromycetes > Entomophthorales > Entomophthoraceae > Massospora > Massospora cicadina. The sequence continues at coordinate 35,444 of JAKSZP010004075.1, read as the reverse complement.
AGTTGTTTTATTCCAGGTGGCATTACTTGACCAGCAATTCATAATCCCTTAGTCAATTGGTAATTAAATCCATTTGACTCCTACAAGCTAATTAAGTTATCAATAGTAAAATTGACAACCTAAGCACTTGTTTAATATTGGGATACCCTTAATGAGGATTAAGAAATCCGACTTATCAATCTGACAGACCAACTCCAGTAAGCTTCCTAATAATCGTTCAGGATAATACTCAAAACAATATTGTATATAACTGATAACTCCCACATACACTAGTGTGATGAATCCCCTAGAGGACAAGCAGATGAATTATAATCAATTAAGTTGGGTAATTTAGTATATTAAAATCCCAACACCATGACAGGAGAACACCTCATTCTTTAAGATCTTTGCAGTGCCCTTTGCTTTAATCTTGGAAGTACACAGAAAGAATTCAGCATACTTAGTCAGTCTGTCCTTCATAACCATGACAGCATCATAACCCTTATATTTAGAAACCCAATAAAAAGTCCACACTTAATTAGGACCACGGCATTTCCACAATCTTGAGGGGCTTCAGCTTCCCTAAGAGCTTCATCTAATGTGAATGATGGCTTACTTAAATACTGCCACAAAGCAGTTATGCAGGCTGGCAAGGTAAGTGTCCACAAGAAGGATAACCCTGCTTTGGTAATATACCTAATCCCGGTGTTTGGAAAACTCTTGATTGTTTAATTTTGGACTATAGTGAGGATGATACTAGTGCCAAGCAAGAGGGAATGCCCTTTGGAAAGCACATAAAAGGGACAATGGCCTTGTCAAAGTCTGAAGTTTAATCATATGCAGCTTCCATTAGGTCTTTTCAATAGATGAATAATGTTTCTTAGAAAATTATTTCTGAATTTTTTCAATTTTATAAGAAGACATAGAAAGCAAAACTGTTTTGCGCAATCTTACCAGTTTAGATTCATACTATGACTAAAGGAAGAGCAGGTCTTGTCCTCTTTGAAGTCTGCGGACAATTTCTTGATGGTAGGCATAATCTGAGGATCTGGAACCTCAATTTCCTCGTCTAGACCTTTTCCAAAACTTGGGATGGGTACCTTTGCAGATGTTGAAACGTTTTTGTATTTATTAATGCGCCTTATTACTTCTTGAAGCTAGCTCCTCATATAACAACATTATCACTAAATTTTAAATTAATTTATAAAAGTTTTGGCGCTATATGATAAGGCATATTGCCAATTAAGAGAGTCATGTCCAGTCTTATGGCAGCATTTGGTCGGTCAGAATGCCATTTGATTGGCATTTTATTTATTAATAATTTTTTAGCAATATTGGATTTGGCGGCATCTGATTTGCTAGAGAGCCATTTACTAGGATTTCCATCCTTGTTTACATATATAGTATTTTTAGATTTTGAGGCATCTGATTTACCAGAATGCAATTTTCAAAATCCCCTGTGATTGTAATCATCTCCTTTGACCTGGTCTTTGCAATAGGGAAGATTAGGGCTATGCGGCGGTCAGACAATGTCATGACCATCACACTCTCTGCACAAAAGGCATCCTGCTATAATTCAGCTCCACTACTCCTTTTCTGTGCTTGAATCTACCCTGGCGTCATCAATAATTAAGTAATAGATAATCAACATCTACCCAATTTTAGGCGTATTGTTAATTTTGATAAAACTAATTTACAAAAAATTAAGCTTAGGCTCTTTCCTTTACAAGATTACTCATTCTAACAAAAATGAGGTCAAGTAATAAGAATGTAAAACATGAAAAACATTCTTAGCTCTCTGTTCAGAGATAATTATATGTATATATGTACAGAACTATTCCCTTAAGTATCTTGTCTGTTTATCTATTCATTAAAGCGTTTCTGTTTTTTATATCATTTGTAGCCTATATCTGGGGCATCTCTCAAGACATCATAACTAGTCTGCAAGAATAGACAAGCTCCACCTGCCCTGATACTTTTTTCTAGCACTGAAAACTCTTGATAGAAGTTCCCTCCTTGTTAGTCGCTCAAATTGCCACAATTTCTTAAAAAGGTTGAGATGAAAGTGTAGAAAGTGTATAACAGTGATATACTACAACCTTACTCTTGGTATATCCTTAGAAATTTATTAAAAACTGGATTGTAATTTTTAGCTTTTTAAATATCCAGTTAATTGTGACCAAAAGTTTTAAAAGCTTCCAAAATTGCTTTTTCTTTCTCTCATATGTATTGCAGATATTTGTGGTGCCCAAAGTTTTTTAAAACATTTTACAGTCAAAGTAATGGTAATATGCTGTATTTATCAGTAAAGTCAATTTCAGTATCTGAGATAAAAAGTCATTTCACTGCACACATTAAAAAAGTTACTCACACTACAACAAATTAAGAGGCTTACTAGAATCAAATTGATCTGCTTTATAAATCAAATAACAGATTTGGTAAAGAAAATATATGCTACAAATATGTCATTTGTAATCATTAAAGCTTTATAAGGTTTTCTTGTCATGTTCACCTCATATTTAACTCAGAAAGATTATATGTTTATAAAAACTTCAGTAACATCATTTTAATAGAAATAAGATCAAATAATTTTCCATAAGCACAGTAAATGACGTTTTTGTAAACAAAATGGCTTAACTATAAAAAAAATAAAGTTTACTAAGTGCTGCCAACCTGTATCTGTAACAAAAATTTAAAATTACCAATTTTGTAATATTTCCTTCTATCATTTAATTCAAAAAAAATCCTGACTTAAAAGAAATAAGGCCAATTAGATGTTTTAAATATCATTTTTTTATTTGTTAAAAATGAATAGGAAATACGCTTGAATTGATAAGTTTTTGAGTATAGATCAGTGTAATCACTAGCACTTGGCCATAGATTACTATAATTTTCCAGAGCTATAAATAGGTTTAATAATCTGATTTTTGATCAATTGATCAATTTTTTATTAGAAGCAAACTGATATCTAATTTTAATTCAGACCAATACAAGGTCCCCAAGGTTGGGTCATTCAAATAAGGCAATGTGGCTATACAAGAGCGCTTTGCCACAAAATTATTTATTTAATATAGTGTAAGTTTATGAGAACGCCTCGCCCCAACTTTTCCACATGCAATATATAAAGCTGTAAAATAGTAATAAATCAATTTTCATTATGCTAAATTTGGTAACTTAGGCTCAGGGCTTAAGTAATTAGACACAAATTAAAAGTAATCTAGTATAACATTAAATGACTCTGCCTTTTCCAGTAAACAATTTGCAACAACATTTAATCTTTATAACTTTTATTCTAAACTATAATCTTCCTTTAGTTACAGAAATTTTATTATGGTACATATACTATAAAATCATAGCATTAGTGATATTTCATCAATTAGAAGATTTTCCATAATCTATATCTAATTTTAGCAGCTAATTAAATAGATGATAACTTTATCTTTTACAAGTTTCTAATTATAGAGTTTTAACCTAAAATATTATATAACCTTATTATATTAGTATTAATATTAATGTTACAGATTTGAGAATGAAAAACTGTTTTTCAGCTATATACTATGCTTTATAATTCATATTATCTCTTTGACTCAATGTTATATAGTATATAAAAATCTTCCGCCTCCTTATATTTTCTTAATTCAATAAAAAGCTTATTGTATATATATTTTTAGCACTGGTGAGACCAGCCCAAGAGGGCGTCATCTACATATTTTTATTTGTGGGTGCAAAAGTAAAAATAAAAAACTCCCAAAATGTTACTGCAGCAGCTAGCCTAAGTGGCCATATTGGATGGGGTAGGGTCAGGGGTTTGGCGTCTTAAGCAGCTCTGAGGGCACACATCAGAGAATACAGAATGGGCATTGGGTATCAGCGGAATGGGGCAGCAAGTTAAAAAGTATATTTTCTGTTTTTTTCAACTAAGCATGCAGTGTGAAAAGTCTCAACATATTGTACAAATTGTTACTTGCAATTGCAATAGTTTCCAAACAGAAGAAAAGCTTTTGAGGTTAGGTTTGTTTGAACGTAGTGGGAGTCAAAAAGCAAGAGCCTAGTGGCATTAGTGCATGAGTGCCCCCATGGCAAATGTAAGTTTTTCAATGTAATTCTTAGCCTCTTTTGGGAAGACATCCATAAAGTTGAGACAGGAAAACCCTTAACACATTGGCTCCATGGTTACATGAAGGGTTTGGAAGAGGAGAGTGTTGGTGGTATCAAAGCCACTTTAACAGAGAGCTGATGATGGGTTCACTACGCTGGGAAGCCCTTGTAATGGTGGATTTGGCGCTGTAAATGGAAGCAGGAATAAGATAAAAAAATTAGCCAATCAAAAAATGGATTTGAAGATAAAGTTGATCGTTACTAGTATCCCATTTAAGAGATTCAAAGGGGCTGGAAACAGGTAGAACTGGGCTAGTACTAGAGTTGATTAGGTGGATCCAGGAGAAGATAGACAACAAACCATTAACCATGGCAATTTGACAAGGGACTGTTTAATAATATACTTCTGAACAGTTTAAGAAAACTGCAGTTGATTGTCTGGCACAGTAGGGGCAGCACCCGCATTGTTAGAGGGAGGGGGAGTTTGGATTGATAATTATAAGAATTTTTGAAAGATTGGCAGAATGGACTGATGCTAGAGGGAGGAAGGGCGGAGGCCACTGCAGCGTTGAGGGAAGGAAACTTGAGTTTTAGGTAGTATAAACCTGATTCACAAGGGAAAAAGGCACAGACATTTTCCATAAAAGCTTAAGATGGGGGTTGGGGCATAGCGGATCACAATGCAGGGGGAATGGCGAGATGAGTGTCCTAGTGGAAAGGTCAAATTGTTACAAAGATGTGAGGCCCTAGCGATGTCTATCTCATTGGGCACCACAAATTTGAAAATATTATTGGCGCCAAAAATGTCTAACCCCTCTATGAGCTCCTGGAAGAGTTGCTCAGGGGAAGGATGGTTAGGTAGGTCAGCAAATTGGACCAGCAGAGTGGCATCTACTGGCAGCCATTTGCAGGTAATGGTAATGGCGGTATTTTTATAGATTAACGGCATTGTTACTGAAACCATGTCCTGAGTTTTTTCAGAGAAGCCCAGGTCAAATTAATCATAAAGAGACAGAAATCAATAAAGCTTTTTGGTTTAAACTATGTACTTTTCTTTTCCATAACGATCACATTAGTTACAAAGATCTAATTTGAACATCAAATTTGATAATCACACAGGAGAGATGGGCGATATCAACAAAAAAAATCTAAATTGGGAGAAAGTCATATCAGGCAATGCGCAGAACGGTGCGCCAAAGGGCAAGAAACACCCTGGGGGAACCAGGAACGAATGCCACTAAGAAACCACAAACTCAGACACCGTCCAGGGTTTGTGGAATTCACTAACAAAAAACCTATACTTAGGTCAATATCCCAACCCCTATCACAATTAGAGCACAAGCGATGACTCTTCCTAGGGGTTGATTCTCCAACTCTGTGAGAGAAAATGGGCGAGGCACAGGCTTCCCTTTCCCCCACGTGTGTACATTACCACCCATACAATCAACCGCGGCTGGATTGACATGGGTTTCAAAACCAAAGAAGATGCAGACGCCGCTGCAAAAGTTTGCGTTGAAATTACCCTCCCCAAAAGCAAACAGATTGTGCACACTGCATGCACCAGATGGAACAAAGCGAAAAATTTGCTCATCTCTTTTGACTCGCTTCCAACCAACCTCCCCTACAAAGTAATCAAGGGGGAGCTCTGAGCTGGACTTGCCAGCTATGGAGAAATCAAGCAACTTGAACTACAACAGTTTCACCTAATGCCAAACTTGTGCACAGGAAAGGCAATTGCCATAATCAACCTGGTCCCTGATGTGGCCGCAGACCTTACAAAGATCCTGTGCACAGCAGTATTTTACCTCCCAGATGAGGGCGTGTCAGAGGTATTACACATCACACTGGAAAGCGCACTGCCAATCTGTAATCACTTCAGCGCATTGAGAAACAAGGTGCACGCATGCTCTGTGAAGGAGGGAATAATGGTCCCAGACTTCTGCAATGACACCATGGACGAGGGCAGTGAAGAATTTGCCAAAATAATTGACACAAACCACGCCTTCCTCTGGGGAGAGGATGTGAAATACATTCTCATAGACCCAGTTTCACCCAAAGTGCGCAAAATGGCACAGAAGGCCCACAAATGGGCAGCGGCCATGGCTACATCACTCGCGGCCTCATCCATCACCCCCAGCCAAACTAAGGAGGACTTAGAGGAAAATAACTGAGCCAACCAATTAGATCATTATACCAAAGATGAAAATTTTCTCAACAATTTGACTGAATCATCACGTGGTAACAATCAAGCAAATTTAGCCAAACAATTCAGCTCCACCCTTGGAAAAAATGCAGTACACATATCTACAAATTCAAATTTCACAACCACAGAAAGCAACCAGCACACCACACTGGACCAACATGAGTCATGAGCGGATGAGACTGACTCAGACCCTCCCAATGGCAAGACCTTCACAAAATTGGCAAAGGGTAAGGGATCTAACAACTGCACAGGTGGGACAGGCCAAACACACAGAGCATTTATCAGAAATGGTGCAATGGGATAGGGCCTGACGGCCCTCCTAACTACTCCTGAGGCGCCGCGGGCACCTCAGTGTCAATAGGGATGTTAAACATCATGGGAGCCAGGGATTAATAGTCCCAAGCCAAAAAGCTGGACTTCCTGCAGAAACCCCCTATAGATATCTTGGCCATCCAAGAAACCCACCGTCTACAGGGGGAAAGTTATCCTGGTCATCCAGGGTCTCACCATCCCAGTTAGTATGGACGTCCCACTGTGGAGTGGTTGGCTATAATCACAAAAAATAAAAAAAATCATTAACTCGCTTTCATATCTACAGAGCCGAATCCTGTTATCAACAATCACATGCCAGGAGGACACAATTTTGATAGCATGCATCTACACACTGTTCACAGAAGCCAAAATGAAACAATTCCTCAAGACCATCCCAACACTCGTCCTCCTACCAGACACCAATTTACTGGGCGACTTCAACTGCTAGGCCAACCCTGACATGGACCAATCTCCTAACCCCAGGGGACACCCCCTGAGGAAAATTGAATTCCATACAATGAAGGCATCTCTCGGCTTATATGATACCCTCCCCCAGGTCACCACTCCTCCCCCACTTGACTCGCCCTAACATACGCAATAAAGCTCACCTCAATGAGCTGCATCGACTTCATCCTTTCCCCAAAACCCCACCACTTAAACATTTTCAACTTCTTGACCAAAAAGATAACCTTATCTGACCACTGACTCATTTTGGTGCAGCTTTTTCAAATCTTCACTCCTTCACAGGCGTTGAACTGGAGGAAGTTGCACCTGGAAAATATAAAATTTCCTGAAATATCTGACTGGGTTGAAAACGAGGCCACAAATCCCAAATTTGTGACTTCAGTTATATGGGACCCCATCGCAACATGGGTAAATTACAAAGTCAAATTAATAAATAAAACTCACCATTTTAGCTCACGTAAGTACACCGCTGACACAGCCACAATCAAGCGCATCTTGGTGGAACTAGACCACCTTGAGCTCAACACCCCGAAGTCCAACTACAGACCTAACTGGGGGCGTAAAAGGGCGAAGATATCCGCCCGCCTAAACGCCCTCATCTTTGAACACCAGCACAGAATAAAATCTTCAAGAAAATATAAGTTCATAAAAGAAGGCGAAACCTGATTGACATACTTTTCTGCCAGTTTTACTACCACAGCAACCAGCCTGCGTGCACATAGGTCTGCAAAGGTGATGACACTGTTGCAACTGGCCCAGTGGAGGTCAAGGTAGAAGTACGCCGCTAATACACCAAACTTTATTGTGACACTCCAACCAACCCCCAAAAAATTAAAAATATATACACACTGCCAGAATACAAAGCACATTGCCAAAGTATAACATCCTAAATCTAGTCACACAGGAGGAGCTCTGGTACACAGTCCGCGGTGCACCATGTAGGAAATGCCCAGGGCCTGATGGGATACCCTATGAATTTTACAAAAAATAGTTCAAGCAAATCGCCCCCCTCCTCCTGGCATCAATGAATCAATGACTGCTGGAGACACGCCTCCTACCTGGTGGCCAGGGTTCCTATGTAATAACCCTGTTTAAAAAGAGCGACAAACTGGAACTGGCCAATTGGCACCCAATTGCACTCTCTAACACTGATACAAAACTTTTAACAAAATTTTTAGCCACCAGTTTAGGCACAATAGCCTTCAAAATCCTGTCTCCCAATCAGTTTGGGTTCATACCAGGGCGTTCAATCTGGACCAATACGTAATCCATCATCAACATATGACAGTCCAGAGCAACTGGAGCCCTGGTGTTCCTAGACCAGGAGAAGGCATATGCCCGCATTAGTTGGCGTATCTGAAGGAATGCCTAAGCGCCTTCAAACTCACACCCAGAATCATATACTGGGCAATGCTCCTAACAGAGTCTGCATCCATGGCTGAATGCGGCCCTGGCTTTCTGACCAACAAAATTACACCACGCAGAGGGCTCAAACAAAGGACCTTATCAGCCCGCTGCTGTTTAACTTCAGTATTGATCTGGTCCTTTGCGTCGTTGACTCACGCCTCATGGGCATCACTGCACAAGGGCAATTGACAGTCAAGATACTAGCCTTTGTGGATGACTGCATGGAAGTTATAGCTAACAACAATGATGCTAAAATCTGGAACGCACCCTGGAGGAGTATACCATTTATGAGCAACGAATTGCTCAACAAAAAAAACGGAAATACTCTTTTTAGGCAGGTATACTAACAACTGGATCACAGCACCCGTACCCCACAGTTCCCTACAAAGAAACAACCCAATCATCCTACCTTTCGCATCACCCCACTCAGCCAATCCTGTTCTCCACCTAGGGATATGGCTGGAAACAGGGAGGTATGCCAATGAGACGATTGAGAACATTTTATTGATGCGGTAATCCAATTGTGTTGCCCCCCTTAAGGGAAGATCCCCAGGACTAACGGGATGAGTAACAGTTGTCAACTCACTCATCCTCTCAATTCTGTGGTTCCCTGCCCACGTAATCTCCTTCCCAACTTCATTTAAATCCTCAGTCCACGCACTTACCCAAGGATGGTTGTGGCCTGGGTCCTGGCCACCTGTACGAGTAGAAACACTCTTTGGCCCACGATCCAGCGGTGGCATAGGCCTAATACACTTTGAAGACCACGCCAATCACATTTTGGGCACCTGGATAGAGGAAGTCCTAGCCCCAGACCTTCCACAGCAACACTGGTCCAGAGCGGCGAGGGACAACTTCGCACAGGCGCTAAAACTATCCAACCCCCACAACCCATCCAGCCTGCTCACATACCTTGCAAACCATTCCAAGTCAGCCAGCCCACATGGAACCCCCCACTTCAAATTCCTCTTCCACACCATTCGGCACATAGGGTGGACCATCACTATCACAGGCACTAGTCAGGGAAGGGGAAGGCCCAGTGCTTGCTTCACACTAAGGAAACCAGACAACCACCCACAGAGGGACACACACGGCGTGGCCACGCTCATTGCAAAAAGTGACTACCTGGATGTATTAGATATCCTCTACGACCTCATGACACAGAAGGCAATATGGAGGCTCACACATCAGCCACTCCTCCAGCTAAGGGTAAGAGCCAACACCTGGAGTTGCCTCAGAAGAACCTACAAGACAGCGGATCACTCCAACTCTCTTCATGCAACTTGCGCAGTGTGTGGAGGAGACGGCACCCTACACCACCTCCTTAAAGCATGCCCCACTTAGAGCCATATGGAGGGAAGTTGCGCATCTGTTAAGAACTCAAAATGACCAGGAGCTGTCAATCTCCAGAAGCCTCCTTGTACTCCAACCTGAATCCCTGATACCGCCCACACTCTGCTGTCTGATAGTCACCATTGCACTGTGGACAATCCACACCATAGCACTGGATGCCTTCAAGGGAACCGTGCTGACCATCCGTGGGACAATCAGCAGATTTCACCTACACTTGCTGGAACACTTTCAAGCCTGGATATACGGATAAATGAGGCTGAAGCAACAAAGACTAGTTGAATCATGGTTCCCAGTCTTATTTCTGCATATGGATCCCTTCCTTCACACCTTCTCCATAAGAGAGGAAGTCCCCTCAGAGTAGGGCATCCAACCCCCTTACACCTGGTGGTACCAGCTGGCAACAGGAGTAGCTCGTCTACTCTGGGGTGCCTAAATCTCGCTATACTTCATCTCCCCCTATCACATTACATATAGTTCATATCAATATTGTCTGTCCTATGGTAAACTTGCCTCAGTTAAATAAAAGGCTTAAACGTTTCCTGAGCCATCTCAGAGATGGATTCACTTAGGTAGAAAAAAGGGTTAATACTTAACCAAAAGTCTAAAGTACCAGTTGCTCTGTGGGAGCACCAGAGGGCTTCTAAAAACCACCTAGGAGCTTCAAGGTTGTGTGGTAGGTCCCAAAGGGTGACAAATAAAACAGATGGATTGAGGGATAGCGGAGCCAGCCTAGGCGCGCTTTAGAAGCATCTGAAAGCTCTAGGAGGCAGTGCACCACCACCCCAAGCATGGGAAGAAGGCTTCAAACTCATGACATTAGTGATTGAAATGACATAATGGCACTGTAACGGATCTGTTGGTACCTGATCCGTACATTGCTACAGATAAGTTAGTACTAGATCCAAATAGGAAATTTATATGAAGAAACCTGAATAAAGGGGAATCAGAGCAAGGGAAATTTGATGGACCATACTGAAATGCAACCAAGTCAATATGATTTTGGACTTACAAGCGTTTTGGACGATGATTCCATGGGGAATGGAATCTTCGCCTGAGATGTGCTGGCCAGTTCAGGAGATCTTGGCATAGAGGGAAAGCCTATTTTATATTCGCAAAAGCACTATATATTTGAGGATAGGCTGGCTTGAATAGCCAGTTGAGTCTTCTATGATAACCCTAAAACCAAATAAAGATCTGGTTGCAAGTCAAAAAGAAAAATTTTATTTAAAATATAATAATCAGATAGGAAGATATGAGCTCCAATAATGGGCATGGTGTGGCATTGGCGTGCTACTCAGTATCCTCCTACAGCATGTGGACAGGGATCTGAGGGCACGGCAATGGTAAAACTCGGCTGATGGGTTTGGGGATTGCTCTGGTGGGCTGGTCTCAAGTAGAGTCATTTATATGGCTCTTACTTCCCAATTCCCTTGTGGGATATTGATGCAACCTCGTTTGTTACATTAGATTTAACTCAACTTAAGCTTGGTTTGGCCGTGAGTGGAAGGAGGTGGATGTTCTGGAAGGGGAGGAACAGTCTGGCTGTGAGTGGAAGGAGGTGGAGGTTCTGAAAAGGAAGGAATGGGTCTACAGTGATCCAAAAGAAGTATTGCGAGTGAAGTGTCAGGTGTGGTTAGCTCAAGTGTCAGGAGGAATTGGGGAGGAAGTGTACTGGGGGGCGGATGAAATGGCACAGGCAATGGCGGATATTGAGGAAAATCAATGGAGGAGTATGGCGCGAGCAGTAGCCCATCAGGAGCAGCAGGCGGATACCCAAAAGGAATCCAAAGGTTCTGTGAATGAGTTTTACCAGGGGAGAATGAAATAATATTAGCCATGGCAGATGTCAAAAGAAATCTATGGGGAAGTGTGGAGTGGGAGGTGGCCCAGCAGAAGCAACAGGCAGATCCACGAGGACCCTCCAGAAGGGCCATGGACGGAGTGTGCCAAGGGGTGGATGAGATGGCGCATGCCCTGGAAGATATTGGGGGTGAGCAATGGGGAAGTTTGGAGCAGGCGTTGGCCCACCAGAAGCACCAAGTGGATCCATGAAGAGCATCCAAAGGAGCCATGGATGGAGTGCACCGTGGGCTAGATGAGATGACGTGTGCCCAGATGGATGCCAGGGAGAAGTTGCAGGGTCATTTGGAACAGGTGATGGCCCACCAGAAGTGACAAGCAGATCAGTGCATAGCACCAGATCCAGAGCTTAGGAAATGGGTGAAGGGCCTGCTGCATGTGCAAGTGAAGTGAAAAGGTGATCTGAAGGAGGAGATGACGTGGCAAACAGGAGAAGTTGGCGAAAAGTACCTGGGGATGGCCCAGGGATTCCAATCTTCACAGGGGGGTGATGTAATGGATCAGGTGATACCTGATCTATACATTGCTAAGGATCAGTTAGTACTAGATCTGAATAGGAAATTTATAAGAAGAAACCTGTATAAAGGGGAATTAGAGCAAGGGAAATTTGACGGACTAAAACTGAAATGCATCTGAGTCAATATGACGTTGGACTTACAAGTGTTTCAGATGATGATTCCATGGGGAATGAGATTTTCACCTGAGATGTGCTGGACAGTTCAGGAGAGCTTGGCATAGATGGAAAGTCTATTTTATATTCGCAAAAGCACTATATATTTGAGGATAGGCTGGCTTGAATATCCAGTTGAGTCTTCTATGATAACTCTAAAAATCAAACAAAGATTTGGTTGTAAGTCAAAAAGAATATTTTATTTAAAATAGAATAATCAGATTAGAAGACATGGGCTCCAATAGTGGGCATGGTGTGGCGTTGGAGTGATACTTGGTATTCTCTACAGAGTGTGGACAGGGATCTGAGGGCATGTGGCAATGGCGGAACTTGGCGGATGGGTTTGGGGATTGGCTCTGGTAGGCTGGTCTCTAGTATAGTCAGTTATATGGCTCTTACTTCCCAATTCCCTTGTGGGATATTGGTGCAAACTCGTTCATCACAGGCACCAGTTGATATAATTAAAAATCTACAGATTCAGATAAGATAAAATTAAATCAAAACAAAAAATGATTTTGGTTTTTTTGTGAATATTGATTGCTCTTTATGATAAGAATGATTATTTATGATTAACGTTTCTTTTTAATGATTATAAGATACTATACTACTGCAAGGTAATCTATAACCAATTTTAATATTCTAGAGCTCATTTTTAGCCCTTTTGATGTGATGCTGATGCTATATACTAACTATTTATAATTTATTATAAAGAGGTACTCTGATTATAAGGCCCTTATTATGGGGAAGAAGCAAAATTCCTATACCTAGCTTAAGTTAGGATTTGAATCAGAACCAATTCTAGTTATGTTTAGAGAAGAAAATTCAAATTAAAATCAGTATACTTTTTGGTAAGGTAAAGATTTTAATGCCCATTAATATAACTGCTTCTAAATAATTTTTGATCTGTAATATAAACCAAAATATCAAAAATTTGTTATTTAAGTGAAAATGAAACTGTCAAGCTATAGTAATAAACAGCGATAACAATTGTTAAGCATCGTTTTTATACATTAAATTCAGCTTTGGAGCTTAACTACGTTATATATTTAAATTAATATTTAAGATGGTATAAAAACTAACTAAATAACCCTCTGAATCATCCAATCGAGTCATAAACACCTTAAGCCCTACAACCATTAGTTACCTACCTTAGTGTCAACCAGGGTCAACTACTCTCATGTGGCAGCTGCAACAGCAGCTACTACATGTCGCGGCCACCTTAAAAATGAACCAGATCACCTGATTGCACCTCTAGAACTCATACTCCACTGGCTTAGCTCGCGCTGAATCCAAACACGCTGGTATCCTCAAAACTAAGGGTCCTGCCTCCCATGACACTGCTTCTGTGCCAACTATCATAGAAAATTATTAGTTCTTCATGCACCCACCATCCTTAATAAGTCAGTTAATATCACTAAACCAAATAACTGGAGCCAAGATCCAAGCCCCCATGCACAAAATGTGGTTTAGTTTCTCCCTCCAAACTTTTGCCATAATGGGGGATACTTGTCCCATATCAGATCAAAATCCGTCTATGCAATTCAACTGACATCACATAATGAAGACCCTCTTATTCAGATTTTAAAGCTTTGTACCCTTATCATTATTAGCGTAACAGTTCTCTTGACTGACGCCAAAGTTCAAAAATGAGCTCAAAGCAGTAAAATAGTGAAGAGGTGAAAAACGAAAAGATGGGGAGAATATAGACTACTTTATAGAGTTAGAAAGCGTCACTCTTTCTAAGGCGTGTGGGCACATGATGCCTCAAGGACCTTCTCAGCCCTGTATGATCAGGATATTTCACTGCCTTCCAGATTGACCTCCTAGTTGGAACCCTCATTGTTCTGCGTCGTCCTTGTGACTGAAGAAGTAAGGACCACGCCACTCATGATTTGGGAAGTGAGGGTAGGATTCCTGAAGGTGTTTACATCTGTTCTCGTGTGCATGATGCTTCCTGATTAAATCTAGTTTTGGCGCCTTCAGGGTAAGGTTCTATTTGTGCTGATTGGAGAATCAATCTACTGAGGCTTAATTTGGGACGGGTCTTTCAACTCTCTCATCATCTCAAATCCTTACAACGTCCCCCTCAAGATACCGTCAGAAGGGGGAATAGGGCTAAAGGAATCAGCCATGTACTCAATTAACCACTGTCCCTGATTGATGTTGACAATGAAGAACTCTGAGTTCACTTTATGAATGACCTTATAAGGTCTATACCAAAGAACGTTGATCTTGTTCTGTCAACTTTCCGGTCAATTGTGATAAAGGAGAATGTGGTCACCTAATTGTAAACTTGGTAAGGAGAATCAGGCAAAAATTTAATTTGGGTGTCTCCATTTCTGTGGTGGTGACAAAGCATTGTGTGGCTAGGGATTAAAGCTAGACAATATCATTGGCTAAAACCCATAAAGTAAGATCAGTATTCTCAGGTGCAGAGGTAATAAGCAATGGATGAACGCCTCATGGTAACTGAGGAGCACGACCATATAGAGCTTTGAAGGGGGACATCAAGATGATTCAAGGGGATCTTATTTTGTAAGCAAGCAAAGCTCTGGGCTGATATAGATTACATCAAGCAGGATTAGAAATGGCCATCTTCTGAAAAATAGAGACAAAGTTTCCGTTAGCGCATTCCACCTTCCCATTGGGTCAATGGGTTGTAAGGGACGGTGAAAATCTAGTTAGTTCCAAAAAGCAAAGTAAGGCCTTGGACTACCTGAAAGGTGAAATTTAACCCAAAGTCTGTAAGTAAAGTTTTTGGGCATCCATAATGGGTGAAAATTGGATTAATTAATAAGGAGAGTCGTAGATTTTAAAATGGAAATGGGAAAAGAAATTGCTTTGACCCATTTGGTCATATGGTCCAAGGCTAGGAGGATATATTTATGGGTATGCAGCCCGGTGGGAAGAGGGCATACTACATCGATCCTAATGACATTATAGGGACCTGTTGGGGCAACAACCAAGTGCTGATATCGTGGAATGGCTTGATATTGGGATCAGAAAGTCATACAAGCTTCCAGGACCTCCTGGATGGTTTTTATTACTTGGTCCCAGTATATTGTGTCATTAGCCACTCGTGAGTCTTCTTTAATTTCACGTGCCTCACAGTTGCATGCCCTTATAAGATAACGTCAGTTTGTGAAGAAGGGTGGATGTAGGGGAGCCATCTCTTATTGACCCTTTTATTTACATTCCATCTTTGATATGAGTGTCTCAGGTTATTTTACGGAGCTCAGATTGAATCTTGGAAGTCTCCAACTCCCAGCGTTCTGGTTGGCAAATTAGATCATACATTCAGTCCTCCTCAGAGGTTAAGGCAACCATTGCCAGAATTCTGGGGAGACCATCGGCATTATGGTGTATTGCAGCCACGCGATGGACATTAGTGAAATTGTAATTCAGCAGCCTTAGGGCCCATTACTAAATTGGATATCAGGATCCTACATTTGCTGCAGCCATTGGAGCAAGAAATGATCAATGAAAATGGTAAAGTGGGTTTCACAGAGATAGGGACAAAAATGATTGGTTGCAAAAAACCAGGCATTCTCATTCAGTAATGCTATAGTTTCGTTTGCCTTGCTCAACGTCTTGCTAAAATAAGCTACTGAATGATCGACCTGACTTTCATCATGCTGGACGAGGATGGCCTCAACGGCGACATTACTTGCATCCATGATAGCAAGAAAGGTTGATCAAAACGCAGATGGACTAAAATGGTTTTAGTGCAATGAGCATTCCTCAACGCATTGAAAGCCTGTCTTTAATCTGGAAGCCATTCAAAAGGCATGTTATTCTTCAGGAGGTAAAATAGGGGCTAAGTCAGGTCAGCAAACTGAGAGATGAACTGACGATAATAGCTCACAATTTCAAGGAATACCTGAATATCCTTCAGACTCTGCTGGTGCGACATCTTTTCAATGGCGTTGACTTTGTCCAATATGGGATGGATGTCATCCTTCAAGACCTTATGTCCGAGGAACTCTATTTCATACTATAAGAAGGAGCTCTTTGAGGGTTTGAGCTTTACCAAAGCATTCATAAGATGTTTTAAGATTTCCCAAAGGTGCTCCACATGACCATTGAAAGTTCTCAAGAAGACAGTGATATCATCAAGGTATATGAGGACACATGATAACCTAAAGTCCCCAATGAGACCATCCGTGGTGCATTGGAAGGTAATTAGTGTGTACAGAGACCCTGTGGAATCCTCATAAGTTTCAATATCCCTTCGTTGGTGATGAGCTCACACTTAGCTTGGCCTTTGGGGGCGAGCTCCACTAGCTATTATATACTAGCAAGATCCATCATTGAAATTATTGTGATCTAACAAGCAAATGTAGAGAGTCGTCAATTTGTAGCAAAGGGTAACTGTCTTTCTTAGTGATGAATTGATACAATGGTAGTCTTCATCACCTAATGGCTATTATCCTTCTTTCAAACCAATAGGAGGGGGAGGCCCAAGGGCTGCATGAAGGCACCAACATCCCGGTTTTGAGTAGTTGTATGAGTTCCACCGTCACCTGGGCTTCTTAAACTTTTTTTTTTTTGATAAGATTGGGACCAAAAGTGGGAGAGTCCCCAATCTCCACATGGTGTAGGACCACACTCATTTTCTCAAAATTATAGGTTGAGGCTAAAAAAAGTCCGAGTACTCCTCTAATAATTCTTGAACTTAGCGCTGTTGTTCCACATGAGCTCCTTCCCAATACAAGTTTTAACTAGAGCCACTATTGGGGGCGTCTCCAAACTAGATCCCTCAAACTTCCAAAACTGCAGACTTCATTGACAGCCTCTACTGGTAAAAGGCAAACATACGCGGTGGGACTAGTAGGGAACACTAACCCAGGCTTTTCAGTAAGGTTAGCCAACAACACAGATATGGATCCGGCATAGGCGAGATCTAGAATCACTGAACAGGTTGGGAATCTTTGGCAGATAGGTTATCTGGACCTCAAATCTCCATCAGGTATCTGTAGAGGATGTTGATATGGACATGCGTATTACCATTAACTCAGGAAGTTGAAGCTATAGTAGTCAGCTTAGATAGATAGATTGGCATGTCTTAGTGGACATCAACAGCAGCCATCACATCCTTACTCGAATGCCCCTTACATTATAATTGAGTCAATTGATTTGGTTCTCACTCTCTAGTAGTCAAGCTCAAGCCTTGACCTCTGCTTTGGAGTCACATGAGATTTTGAAGATTAAGAGAACCCAATGTCTCAGCAGTGATATAAATTCTTTATTATAATGTACAACCACAGATTAGTCTCAGTAAAATTGAGTTTCAATAAGAAGTTTGTAACTTGGGTATCCAGTGCAACAGTGGATGTATTTACAGAAAGCTCTCCAAATCAGATAGATGGGGAATAAAAGGCCTCTGGATTATGTACACTGTGGCCCAGCCGTGGCATATTCCATATAGTGTGGCAAATCTGGAGCGATCTTAGCACATTTCATCAGTTTAGTTGAAGTATTATACATGGGGACCGTTGTTGACAATGGTGAGAACCGGAACTTTATAAACTCAAACAGCGACATAAATAACCAGACTCTTGAACTGTGGAGGTAGCGTGAGAGTTATGGGGATTCATTGGAAGAAGAGTAAGCAGTATCAATCTCTATTATCAATGAGTAATGAAACTTCTACAGGTACAATAGCTTCATGCTCGTTAGAGGTCATGTATGATTCTTGAGGCGTGGTAGGGATGCTAACATGGAGCGCCTCGTCCTTCATACTGAAGGCTCTTTTCCTGACTTCTTGGCAAGTTTTTTTCAGCATGTCTAGGCGCTGCGATAGAAGCCACTATATAAGTGCATTAGGATAGAGGATTCTTCTAGTTATGGACAACATGGACCCAGGGACGGTTGGATGAGACAGAGGCGGTGGTCTTAGGATGCAGGGTCAATGCAGCGCTCATTAAGCGCTTAATTGATTTCTCAAATGCAAGAAAACTGTTCTTTGACATTATCACGTTCATTTGAACCTTAGGATAGGACCCCAACGTGTAGATGACAGCAGTTATGGCGTTGTCCAAGTTAATGCGATTTGTGGTCACTAAAGACTACGCCTGGGCTTAGAAGTGGCTGGTGAACTCAACAGGGCTCTCTCATTTGTTCAGGATGATACCCAGGAACGCTTTTTTATTTTAATAATCTGGATGCTGCCAAATTCGTGTAATAAGGCAGTCCATATTTTTTCCCAGGTGTGGCATTTTTTAGATGGTGAGTCATAATCTCTCAAGCGGTGCTGTTAAGGTAGGAGTAGATATGCTTTGCTTTTTGCTGGTTGGTGGCCTATTCCATGGAACTCTCATATGCTTATAGGGAAGATGCGACACTTTCCTGGATGGGGCGTCAATCTTTAAAACTAAGTTTATAAATTAGTATCAAGAGGAGTGAAGAGGATAAAGACACCAAGAATTGGTGCAGGCTCGGAAATCTCGTCTCCACATAGTTGTGGGGAGCCTGCTGATTTGACCATCATCTTAGGCTCTTGAGATCCTCTTGGATATCGTCCCAGTTTTGGTTGAGAGATGGAAGCCTTGTGACCAACCTGAACTTTAATGCTTTTACGTCGGCGCGCCAAAGAAGCTGACTTTTCTAAGTTGTTCAAATGGGCGTTGAACCCTCAGCAGGTTTGTTCTAGATGGAAAATGTGACTATTGGCAAGCTTGGTGAAGGCATTAAGATTATTCATTTCATCTGACAGTGCCTCAAACAAGACCCTAGAGTCGAGGGTTACTATGTCCACTGAGTTTACATCCTTGAGCCACATTATGGATTTACTTTTTTAAGGCAGCTAGGGCTTCCAAAACGTCCTTTCTCCAAGGGTCATCGGACTTGCCAGGAGTAGGCACTGTGGGACCAGAGGGCCCTTGAGTCCCATGGGGACCTTCAGACCCTATGGCCCCCTCAGATCCTTGGGACCTTCTGGCTCTCTAGGCCCTTCAGTTCCTTCACTCCTGGATGTGAAATCACGAGAGGCCAGCTCGTGATAGTGATGCTGGAAAGTACATACCAGGTCTTTGATTTGGTGGAAGCTTTGATTCCAAGAAGTCTCAAAGAGTTGTAAATTCCAAAGAATCTGGTCTTTGAGGTAGCCTGAAATTCCGCCAACCAACACTGCAAACTGGTTTCAGGCTTTGTTGATTAACTATAAGCTATCAACAATGGCCTATAATTGTTTTGGACGAAGGAGGAGGCCGTGTTTTAGAAATTGACAATATAGTAATGTGAAGTTTGGGTAAATCCTAGTTGTCAGATGACTTATCGATGTTGCAACATGACTAACTGTAGGGGGTGATAAATGGCAGAAAGGACGAAATTTTGAAGATAGCGCTCAGTCAACAAGGTCAATTTCCCGATGGTAGTTGGGATGAGGTATATAGATCCTTAGTGGTAGAAGGCACAAAAGAAGTGCAGGAACAAATAAAGTGGCCTTCCATAGAATAGATGCCATTTAGTAACAGTTGGATAATTTTTTAAGGTTCTCATAATAAAGTTGTTACTGATCACCATTAATGGAAGGTAGAGTGAACTTGAACGTGGTCCAAAACTCCGAGGTTTCAGGCTGCATGGGTGTACTTCATATTGCGAGGTACTAATCCTTTGAGTGACACTTATTAACTGATCAGCCAGTTAACCTTCTTTACTTCTACTATTTATCATTGTTCGTGATAGACGTTTTCATTTAAAGAGCTCAGAGACATCTGTAGTGAGAACCAATTTTATTGGCGTAACAGTTCTCTTGACTAATGTCAAAGTTTGAAGATGGGCTTGAAGCTATAAATTAGCAGAGAGGTCAAAAAAAGAAAAGATGGAGAAAATATAGACTATTTTATTGGGTTAGAAAGCGTCAATATTTATAGGGCGTGTAGGGACATGGTGCCTCAAAAATCTTCGCAGTCTGTATGATCAGGTTTTCAAGCCTTCTGGATTGACTGCCTTGTTAGCACCCTTATTGTTCCACATCATCCTCATGACTGCAGTGGTGGGGGCCGCGCCTCTCACAATTCAGGAAGCGAGGATGGGATTCCTTGAGGTGTTTCCATTATATTATTATGTGATGCTTCCTGATTAAATCAAGTTTTGGCGCCTTCAGGGTAAGATTCTATTTGTGATGGTTATAGAGTCAGTCTACCAAGCCTTGATATAAGAGAAGGGATCTTAAATAGCTTATTATCCTAAATCCCAACAACCATCATTGGCAAACCAATTAAATTTCAAAAAATAACTTTCCTAAACTGAAAAACCTTTTTAAAAGTTGTGATAAACTGAGGCACCGATAAGCCAACAAGTTTAAGTCATGATTTCATACCCTAATACTAAATGACTTTATGCATATAAATTAGGCTGAGGATGAAACTGCGCCCCCTTCACAATTGGCTTCAAATAATGACAATTTATTTAATACACACCAAATTTAGTGATGACCATAGAACATCCCATCACCTGGCGGCACCAGCTCCCGCCAGAGCATGCCATCAAAAGGGTAAACATGCAAAACTTACTAAACCACCCCTTATACTGAGTCTGTAATTGCTGCTCAAATCAAGCACACACGCGCCAAACGGGCCATTGGAGCTTGGAAGAAGCCGTTAGTGCCTCTCCTCTTAAAGTTGACCCACATGTAGTTCCATTTATCGCTAAGGTTAAAAAGAAATGGGCTGAAACTAGAGCAAAAAATGCTCTGCTGCGAACAAAAAATCACTCATTCAATTTGTGTGTATCATGAGCACAATTTCATTAAATACTAATTTCAAGATTACTTTACGTACTTCACGACAATTTTAGAAGCTTTAACAGCTAACATCAACGTCCATGAATAAGTAATAGACTACTACATCAATGTGGGCTTCACTGATGATGCTCAGGCGGACCATGGTGCCAATATTAAAATTGAAATCCCGTGAGATGATCTTTGCATCTCCCACACCTGATCAAACCTTGAGAAAATCTTGTGGATCACCTTTGCTAAATTGTTAACAAATTTGGACTCAAAATTCATGACGTTGACACTACAGCGTGGTTAATAAAGTTTGGATCCCTATTATTTGAGAATATTAGCGTCCCTCTTACTACATCCCTACTCAAAGGGAGCACATTGTCAGGGCACCATTCATATCCACTGTTGTGGCCCAAAAATTTAGGTCATCACACACGTGGCAGCTGTTGGGCATGCCTTGTGATCTTATTTTGTGGAACTAGAATAGACTCACCCCCAATGCTAGCAGTGCAACGCCCTGGGCCAACTCTACAGTGTTATACTGCTCATGAGCACCTCCTCTCTGCCACCTAAGGACCTAAACTAGGCCAGATTTTGTTAACACGTGTCCACGGGCAAATACTGCAACCAATTCATTAGGTCCTAGCAGTAGAAATTACCTCTGAAGCCCTTTTCCGTGTGGTGAAAACTGAACACCCTACTTCAGATATGGATTATTTTAGCATCTGCGCACCCCATTCTGTGAATGACACTATACTCTATCAGCTCTTCATCTTCTAAGGCCAAGCTCAAGCCATCTCCCAACAGGGCTCACACATAAGTCACCACCACTATGTGTATCATGGCACAACAACCATTCCCTACTAGCCTTAGAACACGCAATCCAGCAGCCTCAAAAAAAGTTAATCTCGCTGAGATGCTTGGAAACCTGTGGTCCGCGGCAGAAGGACACGCCACTGAGTCCTTTACTCACACGCCATGTTTTGCAAAGATCATTTTTGGTTATAAATCAGGTCACAATGAACTCATATATTAAAGGGAATTTCATTTAGGAGGCCTTTGTACATCCTCAGCATCTCTTACCACAACATAGTGGTAGCATACTTGGCTGGCACAACATGTCATTCTTTACCACCTCCAAAATGCTTCTAATCCCACGGTGCTCTGCTCATATATCCACTTAAAGTCAATTTAAAGGTTTTGAAACAAACTTCTTACAGCTTCAGATCCAAGTGCTGTCTGCCCCCCAGGACGTGGAGGGGAACAGCTATGAGTACTCAGAGGAGCTCTCTGTACATACAATTCATCAACATGAATGGGTTGTGTGACTACAAGAGGAGAGCCCAACTACTACTCAACTTCAGGTCAGAACAAATTGACCTCGTTACCCTACAGGAGGTCCACGTCCTCCCCTTAGAATAAATGTATAGTGAACAGTTTGGAGGCAAATCCTTCTGGACAAACTATGCCTCCCTTATTATAAAAAACAACAAGTTAACCTTCACAAATCATTGTAACATAACAATTACTGTATCATAATGTCTAGACTCACCATCATAGACTTCTTTTTCTTCACTACCAGTATATACCTGCCTAATGTAGGTGATGAATAAAATTGGCTTTTTGAAATAAATTGCCTAACTAGTTCTCTCATGGAACACTATTCTCATGGGAGATTTCAATATCACCATCAGTTGTATCCTTGATACCCTGCCCTTGCGACAAGAGATAACCCTACACTAGATGTTTCCAACGTCCTTTGTTGCACTGGCTTCGTGGATGCACTAACTTCTTCCACAATTATACTTATCTGTATGAGCAGAATCCAGTATGTTGAGGAACCATTTAATCAGCATCGCAAATTTATATGCCCTAATTATTACCATGCTTGTGGGTGAGTCTCCTCTCCAAAGTTCACAATAACAATTTAATTGACCACAGGTCACTCAAAAAAGTCCTGACCACCACATTTTTAACATTGTGAATGTTTTTCCAAATTATCACCCTAGCACATCTGAACAATTCATCCATGAAGGAAGAGCTACAACAACCATTTGTGACACCCACTCCTCCAGCCATTTCAACTGAGTAACCCACACTAGATGGGCGGCGACCAAGGTAAAATAACACACATCACTTACAGCTGCGCTAAGGCCTAGATTACCACATCACATGCCAGAGTGAAATGGCCTGAGTCCAGGATCAGGCACATGTTGCAAAACTTTTAGCTAAATCCCTCA
This sequence comes from Massospora cicadina, assembly GCA_022478985.1. Lineage (NCBI taxonomy): Eukaryota > Fungi > Entomophthoromycota > Entomophthoromycetes > Entomophthorales > Entomophthoraceae > Massospora > Massospora cicadina. The sequence continues at coordinate 12,126 of JAKSZP010004075.1, read as the reverse complement.
CTTCATTGGTTAAAAGACTGAGAAGCAGCGCAAAAGGCTATTCACCTAGAACTCACTCTACAAGCAGAACAGCGGCAAACTTAATGTCATCCCACTAAAATGCACAATGGGAATTCCCCACTCGCTTCTTCAACTAAAAACAAAGATCTCAGTAAAATGTGCAGGATATTGCTTCCATTGAGATCAGCAAAATCACCACTACAGATAAAGAGGTGATCACTCATGATCTACTTAGCTTCTATTCATGCCTATTGTCAGACAATCTCCTTCTTGACTTTTGAAAAAGAATGTTGGAGGTAAAAATGCCCCCAAATCCACTACTACAATCAGCCAATTATATGTCCAATCTTCTAACAAGACTATGGTTAATGAGTACCATCGGCCAAAAGACCCTGGTGGATTCTCAGTGGAACCCTAACCATTGGGAAAACCTGTTTTATAATCAAAATCCGCTTATCAAGGTAAAAATTGATAGTAGGATTGCTCCGACTCCTCAGCTCAATTTGGGGCGTCCATCATATGGTTTCCCCTCAGCCACATCCCATTCCATACCAGTTCTGCATGGGTTTGTTCTTCCCTGAAGTGAGAAGATTTTACTCGCCGGTGATTGGGTGTAATTTATCAAATCATTACCACATGGGTTTGTTTTGCCTCAGAAAATTTTCCCTTGTTCTGATAGGCCAAAAACCTATTTTTCCTAATTTGGAGGATTAAGCTTTTCAATACTATAGCCCTAATTTCACAAGACCCCGAGAATCAAACTAGTTTAAATAGGAAATACTAGGATCAAATAAGGAAGTTCTTTTGGCTTGCCCCGCTGAAATAAAAGAAAGCATAAAAAACTTTAATAAAGCATTTATTATTACTTTTTTTAATATGTAAGTTTATATATTTTACCAGATATTTGTGGCATCCGTCAGTGGATCCCACAAACTGGTGCTCACTACAGGAGGCTCACCCTGTATACTTCAATAAAGTATAAAAGCAATGGAGAGTGTCACCCGTTGGGCTTGAAATGGAGAAGGAGCTGAAGATGATGATTGGATGGACAGCCCTACCACTTTGACGTTTGAAGAAGAACAATTTGAGCACATATTAATACCTGAGTCTCACCGCATCACTTGGCCGGCTACCAAAGCCATGAGGGATCTTACCCATGGCATCCTTAACCTTGGCAACATTGTGTCCCATGAACGAGTGTCATTGGTAGAGGAACGCCACTTGTTTCTCAATGAGACTAGTGCCCTCCCGGAGACCTACAGCCAACTCACAAATTTGACCACCTACATACACATGTTTGCTCACCCCGCTTTGGTTCACATGATGCATCTCTTAGCCAGCCATCATGAAGAGCTTCATCGACACCTAGATACCCATGCAGCTCTGAATTTAGCCTATGATAAGTTGTACCAACTAACCTCTGAACACCTTGGAGCAGTCAGATCTGGTGTGGAAGCTAATCGCAACTTCATTATTCAGCTACATGACCAACTTGCTACCATGGACACTGGGATCATGAAGTATGTCGAGGAGGCCATGAAGATCTTTAGGGATGAACTGAACGCTTCCACCGCTAGCACTCTCTCGTTGCTGGAGGAGTTTGCTAAAGAACTCAAAAAGCACAATGAGCAAACGCACCAGGACCTTCTAGCCCCCATCTCCGCCCCTCAAGGGGAATATGAACAGCGTGTGGCTGTGGTGGAGCGCCAGTTAACCCAGGCCTTTTCAAACGTTGACGAGCTCAAACGCTGGTTTCTGCTTGAACCATCTAGCGCCGCCTTCACTCTTGCGGCCAAAGTTGTTTAGCTAAAAAAGGAGCTAGCTCTTAAAGCTTCGTTTGAAAATACCAAATATTTGGCGCGTCACCTGAATGATTGTGAAACCGAAGCGAAAGTGATAAAAGCCTTGATGAAAGGCTAGTGCTGTTGAAGGAAGTATTTAGTTATTTAATGCAGGTCGAGTGGAAGTATGAGCAGATCAAGGATGGAGTACAAGGCCCAAGCTTACACCCTCGTGACAATAAAGGGTGTAAACAAATGAAAGAAGAGTTAAAGAAACGCGTGGAAGCTGTGGAAGCTGCTCAAACAAATTTAAGCTCGCTGGTGTCACAACTCCACTTCCAAGTCAATGCTTTGGAGAGCCGAGTGGAAGATCTTGAAATTCACAAACTGGGGATCAAAGCTCGACTGAGACTATGTGAATCTGGGCCCCAAGAAGCCCTCTCCAAAATGAAAACCCAGCTCAAAGCCATGCAAGACCAGTTCAATCGCCTCTCACGCACCTTTGACCAGTTAAACTATTGCTCTGAAACTCCAGAAACAGAAGCTCCAACTATTCATACCCTTACTGGGAATGACTTTAGTTCATTCAAACCAACGTTTAAAGACAAGTTTATCCCCGGCGAGGGTAGCATTGATTCGTTTTTATACGTTTATGATGTGGCTATGGAAGGGGTGACTGATTGTCGGAAGGCCAAACATATTCTTTCCTGTTTGGGCTGTATGGCATGGGAGGTGATGGTCCCAAATATGGATGCACTTAGCACCTGGTCCAAGGTTATAGAGGCTCTCATAAACACGTTTGGCTCAAAACAGGCTTTAAGAATGAAAAAGAAAGACTTTATGCGTATGAGAATAAGAAAAGGGGAGTCAGTGGTCGCTTTTGAAGAATGATTCTATATGGAAGCACAGACATTGTTAACTTCAAAGATGTTGACCTTGAATGACGCTGTAGCCGCTGTTTTGACTGGAGTGGCCTCTCACCCTCCTTTGGCGATGCACATCACCTCACTTAAACGTTATTTCTGTACCGTTCAAGATATCAAGGAGGCGTTCCTAGACGTCGCTGACTTCCATAAGCCCAAAGTTTCTCGCGGAGCAGTATTCCGCCCTCGCGTTTTAGCCATTGAGGATTTAAAGCCCAAGTCTTGGGTCATGGATATTGAAGACAAGAAGGAGCCCCTTCAGATGAAGGGCCCTGAGGAGCAAAGCCCAAAAGTGAAATGTCCTGAAAGCCCTCAGTGCAAAAACTGCTACAAGTTTGGACACAAGGAGGCTGTGTGTTAGAAAAAAGAAAGCCGATGCGGAGAAACAGGAGCAGGGAAAAGAAATGTCGGCGTAGGGAGAGGCGCACCTATTGCTGACGAATCTCATGTACCTGACTCATTTAAACAACTTATGCCAATACCTCGTGTTACCAATACCTCTGGGGATGATTCTGAGGGGGGTACGGATGAGGTTGGCTATTTTATTGTAGGAGTAACCACTGAAGTGGAAGTCCCCAATCGCTTTAATGCTGGAGGAGCAGATGAGGCCCCTATACCTGAAGAGACATATCTCCGCCAAGTTCCAGGGGAGCTGGCCATTATTGACACTGCCAGTGATGTGGATGAGGTCTTGTATAACCTTATTCGCCCTCTCCAGCATGGTCATACCATGCAGTCCATCCTGAAAAATTATCCCAAGACCGCGCACAAATTAATTTCCACTTTCCATCTCAAGGAGGTCTTAGCGCTCTTGCCAAATTTTGGGGGGATACTTACAAAGGATAAAGTAGTTATCCAAAAAGTTCAGGTGATGGCCGTCCTAGATACAGGATCCTGGTGAACGTAATCTCCTCCAAGTTGATGAAAAAGATCGAAGTTGCGCCTGACTTGGAGTACAACCAAGAATTTGGAACTGCTGGTCCCTACAACACTCGCGCACTTGGTGCTTAATCATCCCTTACCATTCATATTGGGAAGCTTTTTCTATTGGCTCCTACAGTGGCTTTGGATAACAACGCCTATGATATGCTCATCGGTACTCAGTTTATAATTGAATATAAGTGTATTATCAATATGAAGCAGGGGTTCCTGTCATTGCTTAATTATGAAGTCTCTTTAGTTCTAGCCAATAAAGACCCAGCAAGAAGGAATACTCTTGCATGGTTGAGTACCCGCTTTCCGCTTTACCTATACATTTTACCACCTCTGGGTGAAATACAAAGTAATTGCCTGATTCAGTGGATGCTATTGAAGGTATTCCGTTTTATGCGGCCAATGAGGTGGTGATTAAGCCGGGTGAACAACAAGTGATAGACACGAAAATCTCTCTCAAAATCCCTCGCCACTGTTTACTACACCTTTTAAGCATTGAGGGTGTTAGCCCTTTTGAGCCTCGGGTATTGCCTGGCATTTTAGACCCAGCCTACCAGAGGCCTATTACTCTACTGTTGGGAAACCTCACCAAAAAGGATATAATTGTAAGAAAGCACCAGGAGGTGGGCCGAGGGTTTTTACTCCCTGTGGAAGAAGTTGAACAAATTCATTCCATTGGCTTGAGGGCAGATTTAGGCCTGCCCGCAGATAACCTGGTATATACCTTACCAAACGTCCATATCTCAGATGAGCTGACCTCAGATGAGTTGGAGAAAGTGCATACTCTTCTGGATGAGTATAGTGATATATTCTCAAAGTCGGACAATGATTATGGCCACATGAAGGGCTGGTGCTACTCCATCAATGTGGGTGAAGCCCATCCCATTAAGTCAAAACCTTACCGCAAGTCAAAGGTGGAGGAGCAACAAATGAGGATGGAACTCACGCAGTTATTAAACGCAGGGTTATTAGTTCCTTCGCAAAGCCCTTGGTCTTACCTCTTTTACTAATTAAGAAGAAAAACGGAGGTCACTGGTTGGTTATGGACTATCGCAGGTTAAACAATCTTACAAAAAAGGATAGCTATCCTATCCCACGCATTGATGATGCCCTGGCCCAGCTTTCAGGTTCCAACTTTTTCTCAGCCATGGACTTGGCCAGTGGCTATTGGCAAATGGATCTATCTCCCCAAGACCAGGAGAAATGCGCTTTGATATGCAGTGAAGGTCTTTTCCAACCCACGCGATTACCCCAAGGGTTGTGCAACGCACCTGCTTCTTTCCAGCGTGCGATGGATCACATTTTGCAGGATCTTAAGTTAACCTGTGTCATCATCTATCTTGATGACATTACTGTATTCTCAAAGTCCTTTAACGAACACCTTGATCACCTAAAGGAGGTATTCCAACGCTTACAAAACTCAAATATCTATTTAAAACCTTCAAAGTGTGTACTTTTTCCAAAAGAAATTAGATTTTCTCAGACGTACCATTTATTGAGATGGTATCCAACTCATACAAGATAAGGTTGAAGCGATTGCCAGAATGCCTCCCCCCAAAAATCTACGTGATATACAGGTATTTTTAGGGATGATGGGGTATTACCATCAGTTCATCCCTATATTTGCCAAACTCAGCGAGCCCCTTGTTCACTTACTGAAGAAGAATATCCCTTTTCAATGGGCACTGAACAGAAGGCTGCTTTTTGAAACAATGAAGCTGCTGCTACAAAAACGGCTTATCCTAAGGCATCCTGATTATGGAAAATTGTTTATTTTGTTTACAGACGCCTCAGACTACGCCTTTGGGGCCATCCTAGCCCAACTGGATGAAAAAGGGGTAAATCATCCTGTCTCATATTTCAGTAAGATGCTATCAAAGGCGGAATGCAACTATAGTGTTACCAAGAAGGAGTGTCTTTCTGTACTACTAGCAGTGAAGCATTACAGCCCTTTCTTGTATGGGACCTCTTTCACTGTGATTACAGACCACGCATCTTTAAAATGGTTGCAAAAAATGAAGGACCCTACGGGGCGGTTAGCTCGCTGGGCTCTAAAGCTCCAGCATTATGACATGAAGATCGAACACTGAGCTGGAACCCATCAAATGAATGTTGATGGGTTAACGCGGCTGCCCATCCTCCACTTAAATAACAGTGAAGCGGAGCAGCTGTATGATCTTTTAATGACCCCAAATGACTGGGAGGATGAGGATGAACCTGTACAGAGGATGTTGCCTGGCACTCCCATAACACTAAAGTAGAAAATGGGAAGTTGTATAAACAAGTAGGGGCGAAATGGTTGCCTTACCTACGGCCCTTGGAACGCGTACCTGTTATTCTGGAAGCTCATTCAACCTTAGACCATGGAGGAGCAAAGAAAACCTATGAGTGGATTAAGGATAGGTACTTTTAGGAGGGAATCATGGAAGCCATTGTTGAAGGCTTAGATGCCTGCCTTACGTGTAAGGAGCAGTCTTGGTTCAAGACTAGATACCTATATCAGCCAACTACCTCGCAACATCCATTCCATACCATAAGCTTGGATGTAATAGGGCCGCTTCCTAAGACCACATGTGGAAACAGATATATCTTGGTAGGTATTGACCACTTCATGAAGTGGGTTGAAGCTGTGGCGCTTCCAGTTCAAACTGCTAAGGCCACTGCCACCTTTCTCCATCAAAATATTTTCACTTGACACGAGTGCCCTCAAGTACTACTCTGCAACAATGGAAAAAACTTCACCTCCAGAGTAGTCAAAATCTTGGCTACCTCCAGGGAGCCCAGCAGCTATTCTCAGCTCCATATAACCCATCAACCAATGGTACGGTGGAGCGAGCCAATGGCACTTTGGTTTCCATCTTACAAAAAATGGCCTCGTCTGATCCTCTTCATTGAGACATTATCTCCCTAGTGCTCTTATGGCTTATTGAATTAGCTATCACCAGATTTTGAAAATGTCCCCTTTCTGAGTTTTGTATGTCAGGGAACCAGGAATACCTGCTCTTCTAGCTAAGGATGTCTTTTCTAGTGGAGAGGAACCTGAAAAAGCCATGTGAAGGTTAGCTAACCGCATCATTCAGCTTCAATCAGAGGCTATGACCAACCTAGCCAAAATGGTCACTAGAGAAGGCCAAGCTGCCAATGAGCTTTGGGCCCCCCTACCTTCATTCCATGTGTTGGATGTGGTCTTATATTATCACAATCGCATAACCCCTCAAAGTGTCAAACTTGGATAAGTCTGGGAGGGGCCATTTATCATCACATATAAGAGAGAAAATGAGTATTCTATAATATCTTTGGCTACTGGAGTTACCATAAACTGGGTACATGGCCGCTTCCTACAAACCTACACTCCCCTCAACATTCTTGAGGGGGGCAATGTCGGACATTCTCCTTATTGACTTTCAAAAAGAATGTTGGAGGTAAAAATGCCCCCAAATCCACTACTACGATTGGTCAATTACATGTCCAATCTTCTAACAAGACTATGGTTAATGAGTACCATCGGCCAAAATACCCTGGTGGATTCTTGGTGGAACCCTAACCATCTGGAAAACCTGTTTGATAATCAAAATATGCTTATTAAGGTAAAAATTGATAGTAGGATTGCTCTGACTCCTTGACCGAATTTGGGCATCCATCACATGGTTTCCCCTCAGCCACATCCCATTCCGTACCAGTTCCACACGGGTTTGTTCTTCCCCAAAGTGAGAAGATTTTACTCGCTGGTAATTAGGTGCAATTTATCAAATCATTACCACATGGGTTTGTTTTGCCTCAGAAAATTTTCCCTTGTTCTGATAGGCCAAAAACCTATTTTTCCTAATTTGGAGGACTAAGCTTTTCAATACTATAGCCCTAAATTCACAAGACCCTGAGAATCAAACTAGTTTAAATAGGAAATACTAGGATTTAATAAGGGAGTTCTTTTGGCTTGCACCGCTGAAATTAAAGAAAGCATAAAAAACTTTAACAAAGAGTATATTATTACTTTTATTTAAAAGTTAAGTTTATATATTTTAAGAGATATTTGTGGCATCTTTCGGTGGATCCCACACCTATTACAAGCCAACCAGGTGGACCCATCAGGCATTCAGGAAACGCTGCAATGAGCACAGGAGCTACTCAATGACCCAATGGCGGGTGAAGCTCTTATGGCACTGGTTACCAACCAAAAGGTCATGAAAATTATTCTAAAGCCCCCCATTATTAAAGCTCCTGGTCTTGAAGGCATACTTGAATTGTACATCTGGGACCTTACTATGGTAGCTAAAACCCTCTGAGACCTTTTTGCGACCCTCATGGGTAATGAGAAGGTAATGTCTGACTCAAGTGCTTCCATCATGACCTCATAAAAATTAAGAACTCAAAGACCTGACTATCTGGTGACCCGTAGCGCTTATTAATGCTTACTACAAAAACTTCACAAAGCTTCTGGAAAATTAAATCACAAAATGGGTTTCACCTCGCCTGATCCTCTCCTAGCACGATTTCTTTCTAGAAAGGTCACTGTGGGACAACTACAATGAACTTCACACGAATTAGATCACTAACTTATATAGAGCAAATGGCTTCATGTCTCCCCTGGACATGGAGAACGCTTATGATTGGGTGTCTTAAAATTACATTGACGCCTCCTTGCCCACTTCCATATCCCACCAACGGCTAAATGTTGGATATCAGCGCTCTGTTACCAAATTTAGACCAGAGTTTGGCTTTAAAGGGAATCACAGCAGCAATATAAGTAGAATAATGTCTCTGCTAAGGGGACTCCATGATACCAATCATAATGAGCATATTCCATTATCCCCTCCTGGATGTGTTACAAGTAAAGATGCCGTGGATACTGGTACAAGAAAAATCTATACACATACCATGACCTTCTTTGATACCTATATATAGCCTTAAGCTGCTCAGAGGGTGACATTCTCACTACCTTAACTTGTATAAGATAATGAGATTTGGGTTTTACCAACAATTCGATATTGACCACAGAAATATTACCCCATTAGCCCTATAGACCTCGCTGCTACCCTTGACCACCTTGCTCCGCTGTTTGTGTCATTCAGTTAATTGATTACTATTGCTCTGACATCAGAAACACCATCAGCCCTTTCCAACATTAAATACAAGCATTCATAAATCAAAATACCATATAACCTGACTTTTGGCAGATTGACCTCGATTTTTTATTAACCAAACCTTCAGTTCTCTAAAGTATTTTCATTATCGTCAATCAAAATTTATCAGAAACACTCAGCTGAATCTATCTAGAGCATCCTCACTGACCATTATCCATATGATGTACCTGACGTTTTAAAGATGTACACCCAGTATCAGTAACAACGTTGATAGCCTATTAACAGACTATAAATGAAAACTCTAGAAAATTTAAGGAGCCGCAGAGAAGGGTGGCTCATGGGCTACATTCTAGAGGCTCAGCGTATATATTTGAAGGGTCATGTATTTGCACAAGGGATAAATGCGGCAATTTACATTCTATATCTAATATAATCAAATAAGACGCTAGATTGCACTTATGCTGGAACGTCAGTGCTGGAAGTAACTAATGAGACTGTAGCAAACTTGAAGAATATATATCTAAAAAAGGCTTATTCTTCTACAACTCTTATCATTTATTTTGAAGTATACTGTCCTCTTACAGCTATACCTGTTTATGTGCAAACACAAATTTGACAATCCTGCCCAGTTGTAATCATGATTGCAATATTCTGGTGCTCACTACAGGTGGAACTTTTCGCACCCTATAACATGAAATACCAAAATGCAACTATCTGAAAATACCCCTAAGCCCCCACGCTGTTGTAACTGACTTGATTTACCAAAAGAAGGGAAAGTTTATACCATCACTGGCCTCTATCAGGCACTTAACACTTCACAACTCCTGGTCCAATCCAAAGGACATGAAATAAAGGAAAGAATTCTCATCTTTTAGAGTCTTACCAATTATATGAACAAGATGAGAAACAAATTTTGGCGGAACAAAACCATTTTACTAGTTTAATGAAGCAACTCCATCAAGAAGTTAAAAAATTTCACTTGCACGTGTAAACAGGGATATGAACAGGATCAGTCCTTGAAATCTGACCCTGAAGATAATATTGAACCAGGTAAAATTAGCTTACTTACTGTTTTGACGATTCTGCCTATGACAGCAACTGTTCCTAGCGTTGCTCTGGAATTTACTATAAACCCTGCCAATGTGGCAGAGGCTTTCATTAATTCCTCCCCTTCTGCTGCCAATACTGAATGTTCTGGAGATCTATCTCAGTTTAACTGGAAACCAGAGTTAAATGAATTTTACTATATTAACCTTTTTAACTTTCCTCATTTTGACAAGAAGGTAAATTTACACTTTTATGTAGTTATTTGTAATCACCACGGGGAACTCATATGGCCAGGCCAAAATGGCTACATTAAAGAACACGTTGGACCCTGTCAGCCATGAGCTGGTAATGGCAAAGCTTTGTAAAGCCAACCTGTCTTACAATAGCGCTAAAAACTATTATTAATGAGTTTGATGAAGCAGAACAGATGGTAGAATGAATTCCTTTTCCTTTCCATTAACTTTAATTCAGGTAAAGAAGATTTAGAATTTGGTTTCATTATGGAGCCCAGTTATCTTACAGGAAAAAATTTCTGAGTCACTATATTGATCAGATCGCTTTCTGCCACTCTTGCAAGCCTTACAAGGACTTGTACTGGGCTATGTTGCTATTTTAGATTCTGAACACCACACTGAATGGTGAAATACCACTGACGCTGCACATTCACTTTTGATGCGCCTAATACCAAATATTTTGATTGTCAAAGGGTCCAACGTCTTCTTAATAATCCTCAATAAGTTACCTGGTATTCATATTATGACCTCAATTCTGGACAATAGTTGTGAAAATCCTCAGCAGAATAGAAAAGGGATATTTAACTTCCACCAAAAGTTTAGCATTTCATTTAAAGAATAACTAATAATAATAATGAATATTGCCTTATCAGAAAACTTTCAATATAATTATTGGCAAAGTTTAAAGTGCCACGGCCACAGGCAAACATTATTTTAATTACTATCTGAGCCAAGCAGAGAATCTTGAAGTTTATAGGCTTACTAGCTCAGATAATTACGCAAGTGTTCCTGCGTTGATATCAGCATGAATGAACTAGAGTTTGGGAGATTGAAGGCAGCCGGGCGCCCAACAACGTACCTCCCTTGATGCTAATGAAAGAATTTTGGATTGCAACTATATAACCCATTGCAAATGATAGGTAACTGTGAGGCCTAACGCCTTCACCTCACTAGTAGCTTAAAGATCCTTGCCGTTGCAGTTTAATGCTATAGAGTTGTCTTATTTAGCAATCGTTTTACCTCTTGAAAACCATGAGATAATTATTGGTACCTATTTTGTTGGAAAATATGGGCAAAAAACCAACTTTTGAAAACAATACTTTGGTAATAATGGAAAAGCACTTCCCACTTTATTATATTAAAGAGGAATATAGGATAAGTCTCATCATCCCTTAACGGTTACCCTATTGATTAAGAATAGCATAGTTTCACTGCAATACCAAAAGAGATGCTGACAACCAAGCAATTGGCAACCCAAATTACTGATTTTTCTGTAATACCACTGCAATCGAAGAAGAGACTGACTATTGAACCAGGACATCAAGCCAAGTAGGAACAGATATTAATTTATTACTTCTTGAGGTTTATCTGGTAAAATTCAACTCAAAATCTATCAAACCAAGATAGATCTTAAATTGCAACTTGTTTATTTATCCTAATCATGGAGAAAAAAGGTGTTATTAACTAACTAGTTGCCACATCCTATCAAAGTCAGATGCCATCAACTCATTTCTGGCATTTATGTGTTTTCCATACTTTAAAATGAGAATGTTATATAGTGTGAAAATCTGAGGATCGCTTGCTTGTTTATTGTTATCCTCACATCTATTTGGATCAAAGTTCTGTAGATTGATCCTTGATAGTGCCTGTAGTTTATGGTATTCAGACCGTTCAAAAACTCACTAGGCCTATTATAATCGCCCTGACTCTTCCAGCTGATTTTGGGCAGTATTTTCCTTTCATGTTCAGGAACTTCTTCCAAACAGGTAGATATACAAGCTGTGGATTAGGCATGTCCAGCTTGTTGACACTTTCTCCAAAGAAAGGATTCAATGAGAAAACCAGGAAAGAGATAAATGGTTATAACTTTTATCATAAGATACTTATTAGATAATAGTAATTAGGCCAGGCGCTGGTATTTATACCTCTAGGGCATCTCCTGGCCACATCTGAGTACAAAATTTCAACAGATATTTTACCACCTCAGTTCAGCCCTTGAACTGATATGACTGAAACCTTTTCTTAGGTTTATTGGTGGCAAAATACTCAAAATCGGGAGGATTTCAGGTACTAAAATTGTGATAAAAGCATGAAAATTGTCCTAGGATCTTCTGATTTGAGTTTCATC